>JAZGVS010000454.1:0-14604 GCA_037356235.1 Bacterosira constricta
GTACGTACGTACGTACGTACATTTCCATCATGCATAGCAATCCAACCCTACGGTAGATTTCCCCATGACCATGATTGCTTAGGTATACTGGAAATAGGAATTCATACAACTTATGGCGCGTCATGACAATCTCGTCAATGGCGAATGGCGACCACAACCCACAACCTCCTCCTCTCGCTCGACCAACCACCAACCCAGCACCAACCAGCACCAACGCACCAGCACCAACCTGCACCAACCACCAACCAACCAACCTCCACCAACCACCACCACCACCACCAACCACCAACCACCAACCACCACCAACGACCAACCTCCACCAACCACCAACCAACAACCACAGCAGCCATTACCAACGACCACTGATAATCTGCCTGTAATCTGTAACTGCGAGGAACCACACAAAACAGAATCTCCAACACATCTTCGACCGACCGCATACGCCACACGCCCGCAGACCGCATCGATACTCTGATCTAAAACACCATTACACCAATATGGAGAGTGAAGAGCAAGAATGGGTTGAAGCACCCAAAGGATGGGATGACGAGGAGGATAATGGCGACGGCGACGGTATGCTAGATATCTTTGGCAACAGCGACCCTAATCAATGCTTCACTTATCAACTAAAAATCAATAATACATCCACCAAAACTATACGATTAGACGGATTCAAACTGCACAGTGACGAAACGGATCACTCAACGGGAGTTACTCTATGGCAAGCGGCACCGCGGCTGGCTGACTATCTTCAAGAACATGCCGCGATGTGCAAGGGAAAATCAATTCTCGAGTTGGGAGCAGGCCTAGGTTTATGTGGAACCGTAGCTCATCATTTAGGGGCAAATTCCGTGATGATGACGGATGGAGATACCCCATCATTGCAAAAAATGCGGCAAAATTTACAACAAAATGTTGGTGATGCGATGTCAACTGAGAATAATAAAATTGTCTGTCGACAGTTGTTTTGGGGATCGCCACACATGGAAAAATTCTTGGAGCAGCACGGAAAATATGAAATGATAATGGGGGCAGATGTAATTTATACACCACCGAGTGTTCAACCTTTATTAGATACTGTTGCGTGTTTGTTGGAGAAACCACATGGACAATTTGTGCTCAGTAGGTACAATAAATGGAACAATGTCGATGATGAGGTCGTAATCGAAGCGGCCAAACAAAGGTGTTTAGTTTGCACTCAACCATCAGAGGGAATCTATGTCTTTAATTGGAACGAGAACAATGTTGGTGGGGATACTACTAATGCATGAAAAATATAGTTGATTTGGGACAAAAAGATTTTGTGGCCTGTACCAATGCGCCCTGCACTCAGAGGGAATCTATGTCTTTAATTGGAATGAGAACAATGTTGGTGGGGGTATCTACTCCTAACGCATCTGAAAAATAATGTTTATTTGGGACAAAATGATAAATGCAGATTTTGGCCCTGTTTCTGCCAAGTGCAATTACATTTACTGTCAAATGGTAGTATCACATCATCAAATAACACAAGGACAGAAATCTGTTTGACAATTCGTGCTGCGCAGTAGCTTTGGAGATTTGTTCATACCGCAAGTTTTTAGCTAGATTATTCACAGATCAAAGACTGATAAATTGCTGCTTCCTGTGCCATCTCCTCAATTGTTCGATCATGTCTCTCACTATCCTCTGGCACATCTAACTTGGGTTTCTCCTTTGATATCATTTCATCTCTGGGCGCCCAAGCTTCTAGCTTGTCGTAAATATCATCATTACGCTCGAAGTCACCGCAATACCGTGGCAAAATATGGACATGGACATGCGGCACGGACTGTCCAGCACCCGCTCCATCCTGCACTGCAACATTGAATGCATCGCATTTGTATTGTTGTTTCAAAACTTTTTGCACCACTCGCACTGTTCTCCAGAAATCATCATATTCATCCTCTTCCAAATCGGATAGTAATGGCATGACACGGTTGGAGCAAATGAGCACATGGCCTGGGACTAATGGTCTCAAGTTGACCATTGCAAAGCTATGTACAGATCTATGGAATATTTGATTCGATGATATCTTGAATCTCCCAAAGAGCTGTTGTGTATCTGAGCTCATTTTTTCTTCAATACTTGAAATATCGCTGCAGGATACTTTCGTTGTTCTGCGTTGGAAATTTTCTGTTGCAACGCTAGACGCCCTGCTGAATCTGAATGCCACCGATGGAAGTATGGATGATTGAAACGCCAAGATCAAGGGTAAAAAGTGGCTGCGCCGAAGCATTTTAATCCAGATATTGCGATGAGAAGTAGGTGATAATATCCGCCTCATCTGACCAGCCAACCTTCATCATGATATTGTACACCTTCATCCGTCCGTTGCATGCATCATGCATGCCGTTGCAGTGCCGTTGCCCGCCCGCGTTGTTCTGTTGATTTTGTACTTTGTTGTTCTTGTTCAAGAAAGAACGTTTGTTTTTCCGGCCCGGCGCGCCATTTTGGGAGACAGACAGACCCCATTTCACTATCAACTAAAGACCCCGCTGTTTATTATTATGTCGCATCAGCATCTATTGTAACTAAGAGAGATCCCTACTACCAAGTCCTACAGTGTACCGATCTTTTCAACTGCAACTTGGTGCGTGGGTGATGTTGATGTGCCCTCGAAAACGTCAAACACGCAACAACAGGGCAACATCTTTTCAAGAACACACTAACAAATTATTCACCATGGCTCCTCTTCGTACCTTCGCCGCTCTTTGCCTTGCTACCTCCGCCTCGGCGTTCGCCCCTTCGACCTCTGTTGCGTCCAAGGTTGTCTCCAGGTGCGATAACTATGCTGGGTTCTGCGAGATCTTTGAAATGTCATGTTTGTAAGGCGCGGTACCGCAAATTCTATTTTTTCCATCTCCTGACCGTTTCTCCGTCCTCTCCCAATTTCAGACCCAGCACCCAAGTCGCTAGCTCCGTCTTCGACGATGCCACAAAGGACTGGGAAGCCGAATACCCTCAATTCGCCACATGGGGCTGGGGTCCATCCGTCCAGGCCGAACTCTGGAACGGCCGTCACGCCATGTTTGGATGGGTTGTCATGTGCGTCTGTGCCTACGCCAAGGGACACGACCTCTTCCCCAACGGTGATGCCGCCCTTAACCTTAAGGAGTGGGGAACCCTTTCCACCATCGCTGATTTCACAGAGAAAGGAAAGCATACCATTTCTAACGAGCGAGCCATCATCCTCATTGCCAATGTCCACGCTTTCTTTGTTGGAATTTCCGCCACCATTGCCCCCCTTCCTTTCTCGGATACCCTTCTCCTTGACCCCAACCACCCTATGTACGAATGGCAAGTAGAGAGGAACTCCAAGCTTGGAGGAGTTATGCCTGACATTTCCAAGATGGGAGTCAACCCCCACGCAGAGCTTATGAACGGACGTATGGCCATGATGGGACTTATTACTTTGGGTTCTTACTCTGCAATCCAGGGACAAAGTATGATTGACACCATCAACGAATGGCTTGGAGGTGCTTACTACTAAACATTTTTAGGCCTATCCATTTAAGGTTTAAATTTCTTGTGCCTCAGACAGCTGAGCACAACCAACCGAGCTTGATGAAGGATGCACCATAGTGCTACTTCACACCCACATGCATTTCTGTGGTTGCAGCCATCATATGAATAAAAAGAAGAAGTTCATTGATTGGTAGCTCTTGCAATCTGACTCAGTCTTTCCTAGCCAGCATTGTCATCCTCTTGTAACGCATGAGGTTTGGTGATCTCAACCAACGGTACATAGTAGCCAAGTAATCATCTAAATCATTGAGATTCACTAAACTTTTCATGAGTTCTCAGTTATCGTACTGTTGTATGCTTGGGGTGGCAAAAAACGATTGCTTGTTTGATGGGAACTTGTACTGTTGTCTCAAGCTTAGGAGAATCTGACAGTATTCACTGGAGGTGGGACTGAGAAAGAAGGCCATCAGCTGTTCTTGAAGTCAGCTAGCAGCGCTGAGAATAAAAAATCATGATGCTACACAACCCATGGTGCGCTATTTCCTCTCTTGCTTGCGATGCAGCAAGGAGTAAAAGGCGCGAAAGAGAAATTCACGTTTGAATACGTCAGATTGAATCAATGTGTAAAATGTGCATCATCTTTACAATTGCATTTTTGTCAGCAAGGGGATTTTTTGCTTTGTTTTGCACTCAGTTGATTGACACAATTGGTCCTGTCACGCACGTCTCTTGCTGTAAGTTTCTGCACAAAGCTAGTAGAAAGCTTGATTTGAAAAGCTTTCCTATGGTCGATTCTGATTTTGATTCGAGGTCATGCTTCCTAAACTTTACAACTGAAGGTGCCTTACTTGCTTTAGTCTGCTCGTGAAAGAGCAAGCTGATATTTTTTGGCATCAAGCCTAGAACTAGCAAGGGAGATGCTGGACTTTTTGGAGTGCATACCGATAGAAGATGCATTTGTGGAACACTTGTGACAGTGGAGCAGGCTTGGATATAGGAGATGAGTGAGGAGGAGTTTGTCCACTACCAGTACCAGAATAGAACTTTGCTCTAAACGTTCCTCATGAATATATCATGATAATTGATTATAATAATGTTTCATCAAAAGGAAACATTGCTTGGTATCATCATGCACAGGAGATAGGATAGAGTAGGGAGGAGAAGAGGAATTAAAGGGTGGGTCCTAGAGAGCACAGAGGGTGATTTTTTAGCCCAGAGAATCCCAAATCGATCACGTGACGTGATATTGTACTTGACATACGATACCTACATCACAAAAAATCACATGTTGTGCAGTGTTGTGTACAAAAAGGCAACAAACAACGCCCCATCCCCCAGCCCAACAACCTCCAACCTCCAACAACCTCCAACCTCCAACAACCAACTAACAATTGTCCCATCCCGACAACCATTCACCGTGGTTCGACGCATTCATCTCATCATTTCATCGCAATTGTGTCTGGTAGAATAAAGAATGTCAGGAATGGATTCAGTCACATCGGAGGAAGATGTCCCCGCGGCCGCCGATAATGCCAAAAACTCCGATAGCGCCGCCGCCGCAGACGACGACGATCAAGGTCAATCCCTCATCATCCCCGTCACCACCTCCACCAATGGCAATAATTACAACAACAATGGAGGAGGCAAGGGAGGAGACGAGAGCACCACCGCTTCATCATCAGGCCTCTTCCTCGAAATCTTTCCAGAGGAAATGTCCTCCATCCGACCAACCACCCTCTCCAACGTATTACGCGATGAACGCGCCCCATTAAAAACATGGTGCGATGGCTCCCTACTTTACATGAAGGCGGGAAAGCGTGAACGCGAGGGGTGTGAATTACTAAATGCCGCAGTCGACAGTGATGAGGTCATGAGCGGGAGCAACACCGATGATAGATTGAGGGTGTTGGCAAGCGCGGGTATTGCGGCGCTAGCACAGGCCAATCGACAAATTACCGGAGATGGGGGCAGCAGCGAGGGCATTACCAGCGGTATGAGCCTTTTGGACAGTTTATTGGAATCTTCCAAAGCTGCCGAAAAGCGCGACGCTGATCAAAAGGAAGAACTCCGCGCCTTGGCCGATGCACGGTTCACTAAAGCCGATAATATCAATCAGGTCAATCCCATGACGTGGATAGGAAGGGGGATGCTAAACCTCGCCCAAAATCGATTGGATCAGGCTCGTTTCTTCTTTGAGAATTTGACATTAAGGGAATGTGGTGAAATCTTACCCGCATTGATCGGCATGGCGGCCGTCAAGTACCTGGAAAAGGACTATGCCGGAGCGCAGGAATTGTACGGCCGGGCCATGGCAAAATATCCAATAAAATCGGGAGCCGCGACCCGCGTCGGATTCGGCATGGCATGCTACCGCCTCGGGCAGATCGATCGCGCCAAGGCCTCGTTCCGTCGGGCACACGATCTCGATAACGAAAATGTCGAGGCGCTTGTGGGCATTGCCGTGTTGGAGATGGGTTCGTTGGATCCGGACGTGCTTGATGCACGTGAATATCGAAGCAAGGCTGAAAATATCATCAAGATGATTTCCATGGCGAATTTGGTGGATCATACGAATGCAATGGTGCAGAATCATTTGGCGAATCATTATTTTTGGAAGTGGACGCCGGTGCCGGGGATGGCGAGTGTGGAACGTGGGTCGAATGTGGTTAAGGGGAATATGGCGAGTAGTTTGGAGGGGGGGGATCGGATTCGTATTGGGCATGAGTTTGAAACGCTTGTGGTTGTGGAGGATGATGAGGATGGTGACGAGAATACGTTCAAGATTAAGGACAATTGGAAGTTTGACTCTGCAAGTAAGTTATTTGTTGCATTTTTTGTTTATACATTTATTATTCGACTCACTCAACTCACTAAAATCCCCAACTAAACAGCCAATCTCAAGATATGGAAGAAGGATTACGATCGCGTCCTATCCCTGGCCAAGGGAGCATACAATGCCACCAACATGCCAGAAGTTCAAGCCGAATCCCTCTACATGCTAGCCCGCGTCTTCCACGCCCGTGGCGAGATGGAACAGGCCAACAAATTCTACGACAAGGCTTGCATGCTCTCGCCAGAACTGAGTCCGGCGCGATTCGGGTTGGCCCAGACTCTAATCTGGGACGAAGCCTACGACGAGGCGGCGGCGCACCTTCGGTTATTGCTGGGGACGTGCGCCAATGCCACGGATGCACTCGCGGCTTTGGGTTTGTTGGAAGTGAAGGCGGGGAAAGACCGACGAGAGGCGTTTGTGTACCTTAAGAAGGCGATTGATTTGGATCCATTCAATGCTGATCTTGTACTCATTGAGGCATTGGCATTGCAGCAGCATGAGAGTGACTATCCGCTCTCGCTTGATAGGTATCGCAAGGCTGTGCGGTTGCTCGAGGCACAGTCAAAGGTTGTCCCCGCTGATGTATTGACGAATATGGGCGTGTTGTGCCATGAGACGAAGCAGTATGATGAGGCTTTGGAAATGTATGGAAAGGCATTGATGGCGGCGGAGGCAGAAAATCCCGATGGGGCAGCCGGTAAAACTGATCAGAGTGAGGATGGAATGTTTGTGCGGCACACGGAAAACAAATTATTTTGGAAGTATGTAGATTCAGATGTTCAAGTCAAATCTTCTGCTGGCGACGAAAAGACTAAGTTGACAGTGGTTAGTTCTCAAACCGAGTTGGAATCCCTTGGACTTAAGGTTGGAGATGACATCTCACTTGAGGGGGAGATTGAAACAACGATTACAGATATTTCCAAGGGAGACGATGGTGCAATTCATCTTGTCGTGAAAGATGATGTGGATCTGAAGTCTTCTGAGAGCAAATTGTCAATCAAACAAAGCAATGGGAGGCTTCAAAATCCGTCATCGATCAGCATTGCGTTTAACCTTGCAAGGCTTCACGAGTCATCGGGACGCATCATTCCAGCGTCAGAGCTTCACAAGGCAATTCTCAAGGAGCACCCATCGTACGTGAATAGCTACCTGCGCCTAGCATGCATTGCTAGGGACTGCGGTTCATTGAAAGATTGTTCCGAGTGGCTCAAAATGGCCGTTGCAGTAGCTCCAGGAAACCCTGAGGTCTTAACCTTGGTTGGAAACCTTCACTTGTCTCTGTGTGATTGGGCACCGGCACAGAATGTTTTTGATCAGCTTCTTCAGCAGAAGGTGCCCAAGGTGGAAGCCTACTCAATGCTCAGTCTTGGAAATATCTACTTTAATAACTTGAACACTCCCAAGAAGTATTCGAAGCACTTGCAACATGCTGCAGATTTCTACCGGCGAATTCTGCAAAAGGACAAGGCCAATGCATACGCGGCGAATGGTCTTGGTACAGTCCTTGCCGAGAAAGGAGAACTGTTCAGGGCAAAAGAAATCTTCAATCGAGTTAGGGAAGTTAGTGGTGACACCATTTCGGATTCTCTTTTGAACCTTGGTCATATTTACCTCGCCCAGAAGAAGCACCCGGAAGCCCTGCAGATGTATCAGAGCTACATGAATCGCACTCGCAGCTCTGGTGCACAGACTACGAGCAAGAGTCAGGAGGAGGATGAGGCGGAAGTCTTGTTATACATTTCCTTTGCCTACTTTGATTGGGCAAGGCAGACGGAGCTCTTCAACAATTCCAAGGCAGCGCCGGCAGACGAAAGGTACAAGAAATGTATTGAATACATTGAAATGGCCATGAAGAAAAGTAAGAAAGAAAATGTAGTCCTCCGGTACAATTGGTGCCTAACAAAACTACAGGCGACTAATTGTGTACTTCAAAAGGTGAATAGGAACATTCGTAGGACGGCTCAGGAGGTCAAGGATGCCTTGGACGGCTTGGAAGAGAGCCTGCCCATACTTCAAACCATGCTTCAGTGGAAAGAAGAAGGGAGGAAGGTTGCAATTTCGAAGGGAATGTTGACTGGCGTTGTGAATCAATGCAAGCATAACATTGATAGTGCCAAGTCCCATCTCAAGGAAGAGCTCAAGAAAGAGCAGGATGCTGAGACTCTACGCAACTTTCAGCGCCTTGATGCAGAAGCCAATGAGAAGCAGAGGGCTCTTGTCGCCTCATTGCAAAAAGAGAAGGAAGCCCAAGAAATGGAAGAAAGTGAACAACGAGCGAGGAAGAAGATGCAACGTGTTACCAATCTTGTTGATGGGTGGAAGCATGCCGAGGCTGCTGCGCACAAGGAAACACCCAAGAAAAAGAAGGGCGTGGGATCTGCACCTCCAGGCGGTGTTGACGACGAGGCTGGTATTTTCGATACCGACATGCCCGCGAATGATGCTTCTGCTCTTTTCGATGACTCTGACGATGAAGATGAGGATGATGCGTCTGATAGTGCAAAGAAAACAGAAAAAACAGCAGCTGCTAAGGGCGAGCCTGCACCGAAGGGGACAGAAAAAGATCTGTTTGGAGATTCAAGTAGTGACGAAGAAGAAGCCCCAAAAAAACGATCAAAAAGTGGTGGCGATGATGACGAACAGGCTTCCAAAAAGAGAAAGGTTGATGAAGATGATGACTAGTCAGCCTTTTGCTTGTCACCTTTCAGCCTTAATATGTTTATACTATTTCATGACTGACTGTTACCTAGGTAGACTCTTGTCAATTTGCAAATAACACTTTGATTTGAACCTTTATCTATTCTCCATTGTTATCCGAACCCTAATTTTTGGCTTTTGGCAGCATGCTGGTGGACATTCTTAGGAAGTGTCTTATCTTTTTGGTGGTAATATTGTGCAGTGATAAGTCTGTGTTCAGTTCGATTTTGATGGCAAAAAACATTGTACAGCACAAATTTCTTCTGCTCTGCTCGTCGTTGCATGTCATCGCATATTGAAGTGTTTTCTTTCAGTAAAAATGTCGAAAGGAATCTTTCAATCACTTTCAATGGCACAATGAAATCTCTATCAGCCCATCGGAATTTATCCAAAACACCACTTGTCTCATTCATCAAGCATGACTTCGTATTTTCTTCATCTGATGCATCTACATGTAAACAAAGAGGCACGCTCTCCCTGCCCAGTGGATACCCAATGTGATTCTGTCCAAGGATTGAAAATATGAGAGGAGTGTTAATGAAAATAACGAGACAAGAATGGCACCATAACTCACAAGATGTGTTCTGTGAAATATTATTCCCAGTGGTGTTGGTGTATGAGTTGTAGCCACCCAGACTCCCCACAAATAATGAGGGACCCATGGAAGCAATTCTAGGATGTAACCATGCTTTGGAAGTAGTACACCCTGTGTCAGCTGTGCACCGTGGACACCAATGAAGGCATGCAAAGATCGATGCATCAACAATTGTTCCTCTGGGCTGGCTGCTTCCTCAACATCAATTTTGATGCAAATAATATTGTACCTCCTAAACTTTTGATCACACATGGAAATAGTATCATCAATATTCAACCATATTCGGCGATATTTTCGATGCGCCAAGCCAACAAATTTCCAAGATTTTGTGGTCTCGTGGTTGCTGGTGCTATTTCCAATTACCCCCTTTTGTATCAATATTTGTCTTTGGTATTGGCGAATCTTTTTATCTAAGTCATGGTCTTTCTCAGAGTAGGTGTCCATCAAATCTCTTCGTAGATTCCTGTAATTGTGACAATTTGTATCTTTTGGAAAGCATTGTGTTTTTGGGTTGTTGATGACACCTCGTGGTTTGAACACGATGGCATTCTCATCTGGATCAATGCTCTTGCTATTATCAGTAAGAACTGAACTCGCAGTTGCATTTTCTACATCATACCCACAAAATATAAGCTTCCGAAAACACCGACAAGAGTCATCCGGCATCAATGAGACGAAATTGTCAAACTTATTATTATTGGGTAATCCTCCAAGGAATAATCGATGCCCTTCTAAAATTTTCTTCCGCCGGTCCAAAAAATGAATGTACATTTGGACATCCGATCGAGCTCGAGGTGGAGAGTCTCGCAGCCATTGATTCAAGGCTAGCAGTGTTCTTGAGTAGAATTCTCCAATCATATGATTGTACGCAGACTGAACCACCATATGATGGGGAGTGGGCGAAAAAGAGCAAGTTTCATCATCATAAATACCATGTGACATTGATGAAACATTCAAATAGATTCGCTCATCTAGTTCGATTTCAGGTCCATGGACTAGTTCAATTTCGTCAAGGTTTTGCACCAGGACTGTCGTCGGCTGATGGGCGGTTTCATACGATCGACTGGGACCATAGAACCAGCCACTACCATTCCGGTTACAGACGTTGTCTATATGCAAGCAGCTTGATTCACTCCTCTCCCAAAAGTCTATGCGGCGCGTAGGAGGCAGAGGTGGAATGCCAGCTTCCAGATAGGCATCATGGAACTTTAATCCTTGTTGTGAGCCGAGATAGCGTAAATTCCAATGGATGCCGATGGCAAAGAAGATAAAGATTGCTGGAAATAGTGCTTTCCAGCGCGCCTTTCTTTCTATTTTCGAGTGCATGTATCACGCAGCTCTTTGATATCAAAGACAAAAAATGAGTTCAAGATAAGAAAGATGATCACTTTTCCCTCGAGCTGTAGACCGAGCGAGGAAGACGAAAGCGTAGAAGAGACAGGGTGCATTTATCTATCAGATGGAGGCTCTCATCAGCATGGACATATTACAGCATAGCTCATCGGATGGTGTGGCAGTGGCCGGCGGAAATGAGAAATGATAAAAAATGATCGTAGGTACCTCAAGTAGGATAGGTGCAAATATCAAATATCGGCGTCATTTTTTTTTCCGCTTGGGTGGTTCTGATTTTGTGTGGGGTTTGATAAAGTTAGATCTAATTACGTGATAAGACTAATAAACCCAACGCGTTTTCTGATAATTCTCTTTTACAGTGTTCGAACCTGTTCGAACCCCATAATTATTACCTTGGTTGGTCCAAACGGCAAGCCTCGCGGCAAGCGACAAGCGACGACCAAGAGTTGATATTTGATCATACACAGATGATTTAGCAATAGCACTGCACTGCAGCTCTAGAGAAGATGGCCGTGGCAGCAAACGGCGCAAGCATGAAGTCTTGCAACTCTCAGCACGAATCAGAATGGATCTACTCAACAATCCTGTCGAAGCAACTATCACCACTCAATGAATACATACACGAACTTCCATCGGTGTCGCTCCCTGCTGAAGTGTTCATCGCATCATGCGGCTACGCCTTCAACCCCGTCATAATCCCATTTTGGCTCAGCTTAATTTATGCCTTGTCTTACAGAGACCTGTCATCGAATATTACATTGCCAGCATCACCCAATATCGAATGGAACAAGTGGCGGGACGGGTTGGCGTCCTTCAAACCAGAGTATGGAGCAGTAATCAACACTGCATTTTACCTCACTTCGGTGTTGATCATATTGGCTTTTACAGAGATGGGGAAGGCATCATTTGCAACAACTAGACCACTGCTCCCACCAGAAGGATACCATAACACAAATGATGAGTGGATACGACGATATGGAAAACTAGTTGCATCATTGAAATCAAAACACTCGTTTCCAAGCGGTGATTCTGCACAAGCGATGAATTTGTGCATGTTTCTCTGGAGATATGTTCCCGTTGATACGATTATTTCAGATCGACAATCTCTCAAATTAATGTTATTTGGGATATTTCTTCCTGGTGTGGCATTTGCACGGGTGTTTTATCGATGTCATTGGGTTGAAGATTGCATCGGGGGGATATTATTATCATGGGTTTTGCATTTGACCCTGATGCCAACAGTCTCAACGAAAATAGCTATTGTGTTGACCCCTTGGTTGGCTTCTATTTAAGAAGCACAGTGGAGGCCTTCATTTTCGCGATGGTATAAAATGAAATACTGATAATTGAGCGGGATGCAATTCCATTGTCAATGCCATTTACCAGCGTCCAGGGAGGATCGAGGATCCTACCCTCACCAACAGCCAACTGGAATTTGTGTATTCATGGCTTGGCGTTCCTCAAACCCGAGCATGGGACAATTGCGCTTAGCTGAGCTGCATTGAAAACAATTATATTGGCGAATGATTTCAAATCGAGCAGAAATAGGAATCAGCAACTTGGCATGACATGCAAATATCTGTTGTATTCTACTACTTGGTGTGGGTGCAAACAAGCTTGTGATAGCATTGTGAGGATATAATATAAATAAATAATTTATGTACGAATTAGTGAGAAATCCTTGGAAGGAACATGATTCGTGTGTACAACGATTCTCGCTCCATGGACCATAGGAGAATTTTAGGATTTTGGCACCTCTAGTGAGTTGTGTTAGTGTCGCTGCCCACATTAGCTGCATCGTATTGCCGAGCTTTCGCTTCCTTTCTCTGTTTCTTGGCCTCTTCTTTTAACACCTTCCCAGCTGACGCCTTCTCATTCCGATATCTTGTTCGATCAATCTCAGCCAAATCTTTATACTTCTTTTTCTGCTCTTCCGGTAATTCCCTCCATCGTTTTCCCACGGCCTTCACAAGAGTGGTGAATGCCACCTTTCCGTGGGACTTTCTATGAACTCTTTTTTTCTGATTTTTATTTAGACGCTTCTTCATCAAATTTTGTGTGAATGCTTCCAAATCAAAATCCTTCGGCAATTCACCAGCAGGATTCTTCGTATCACCTTTCTTTTCTACTTCAGAGGTGTTTTCCCCCTCTTCTTTCTTGGGTTCAGTCTCAGCATCCCCGTCATTGTTATCATTCAGAATTGTTTCACGATGCAACGAGAAGAAGATATTATATGCTGACAAAGGTCGTCTGGGGGCATCAATAGGCTTGGGTCGTTTGGGTGCCGTGGTGGTTTCCCCAGCAGCGGTAGACTGACCTGGGTGTGAGGCTTGGGCTTGACGCACAGCGGTTTCTCCAGGCGACTTCCCTCCTTCTTCTTCATTACTATATCCTGCTTGAAGGGGGGTGGAGGGTGGTTGATTATTGTTGGGGTTTGGTCCTGCCTGAAAATTGTTCATGCTGTTCATCATGCCCATGGGCGTATTGTTCCAATTGAATCCAGTTCCCATACATTGATATTGGTGCATGTTATTGTTCGGCCTTCCATCCATCATATTCATTTGATTCTGTGGTACATTGAACCTTTGAGCCCTAGCCATGAGCATACTATCATCGCTCTGTGAGTTCATCCCTGCCGAAGCGTTGTTTGAAAACTGAGCTTGATTCCCACCCATTCCTTGTTCAGCCCCATGATTATTTCCTCCCATCCCATTGCCTCCCATCATCACGCGATGCATTTCCAGCCTCATCAAATTCTCTTCGAGGCGTCGTGATTCCTCAGCGGCGAGCATTTGGGCGGCATGAGCCCTTGCAGCGAGATAGTTGATGTTCTCGCCATCGCCTTGAAAGTTACCCATCCCCCTGTTGTTGTTATTATTATTGTTACCTGCATATTTTCCGTAATCGTTGTACTGGGAATCAAACATGCCCTGACGATCAGCATCACCGCCGCTGTCACCTCGATAGGATGACGGCATGCCAATGCTCTGCCCTCCATTCCATGAGCCCATGAAGCCACCGTTGTTCGTTCCCTGGTTCATCATGTTGTTGTTGTATCCTCCTCCTCCTCCTCCTCCTCCTCCAGCAGCAGCAGCAGCAGCAGCGGAGCCGTTGTCTCGTCGAAACTGGCTCTTTTTCGGAGCAGCAGTACTCCCCCCGCCGCCGCCGCCATTTTCTGGAAGTGGAGGTTGTGCCGTCATATGTCTGGGTGATTGTTTGTTTGGGGCATTCATGGTCCTTTTATTGTTCGAGGACCGAGCGAGGAGACCGAGGACCGAGGGGCGAGGGGAGTGGGGACCGTGAGCCGTGAGATAGACGCGTGTGAGGGTTTTGTGTTTTGTGTGCAGAGAGAGAGAGGTTTCTTCACGGGAATATTCGTGGTTTCTTGCAGTTTGTCCAGGTTTGTCAAAGTTTGTTGCGAATTTCTTGCCTTTGTGATGTGTGCCTTGATTCACGTGACCAGTTTGTGACGGGAAAGGGTTCCACGAAACTTCCAAAAGATCAACCGCCGGCAGAAGTTCTTATTCTCAATCTCTTCAGCAGACGATTTCCTAGGAGGTAGATGTGGTAACTTCCACGTTTCAAAAGTTTCACACAAGTTTCCACAAGTTTCTACATACGTCTCAAGGTCGTGACTCAT
>JAZGVS010000455.1:0-14594 GCA_037356235.1 Bacterosira constricta
GCTCAGTGGGTGGGAACTTCAGGTGGTCATCGCGCCTTGCGGGTTCCGTATCTATTGGCTGTTCTTGGAGCGAGTGTGGTGATGCCCCAGTGGGTACCATTTTTTTTGAGCAGATTTGGAGAACCCACTCGCAGATAAAAAAGAACCAGAACCAGAAATCTAAACCTAAACCTAAACCTAAACCTAAACTTCATGTGAGAAGGATGTGATTTGTTCATACAGGATCCTCTGGAAGTTGGATACATTATTTTGATTGATAAGATCCGATTGAATTGGCTGGTATGTCAATATTTATATGCTTGAGTTCTTGTATTGAATAATGAAACCCAAGTAATGATTGTGTTGTCAACTTCAAACTTCAAAGGATTTGACTTGGCAATTAGGATTAGGTTAGATACAAAGAATGATTCAACAACAATTAACTGGTTTGATATTGCACTGCAAAATACAATCAGCAGAAGAATGAATGATCAAAACAAGAAGGAGGTTTTATTTTACCTGGACCTGTTTGAAATGCCTGACTTGCTGTACTGCCTATTGGCTTTTACCATATTTGTGATGGTGCTGAATTATATATTTGTGGCTGTCCGACAAAAAGAAGGGAGGAAGAGACAAGGGAGAAGAGACAAGAGGAGCAATGAAGGGAGGGGGTAGATGGGTACCTGCTAAGTAAGATGAGAAATAGGCAAATAGGTGCCTAACATTTTTACAGCAAGTTGGCAGAGTATGAGGCATTTGTTCATTAGTTCTACAGATACAGAGTTCTCTATTATAGCGCTCTGTTGTAAGAGTTGGGCTGAAAAATATTGTTTGGTGGGTAGACTCATAAGCCCTTATTATTTGTATTTCATACAATGATTTATGCAAGAGATTTATTCATGCCATCAGTACACTATACAGCAGTGGTTTTCATTTTGTGATAGAGGGTTCGTTTATTAGATTGGTAATTGATTTCAAAAGTAAACTATGCTGACCAACCATTTGTTTTTACTGTTTAACGTGTCATACAATCAAAGCCACTGCTAGAACAATAGCAATAGCAAATCGATTTTCTGGCTACTAGAAACAGAAACAGCCGACTAGATGTTTCCCCATGTCTGCACTTCTTGTATGCATTATCCATGACGTTATCATTCTTCTTATGGTTCCCAGTATGAATGGACCACACATGTTCATGTTAGTAGGGGAGAGGACGTTTTTCAAAATGTTTTTTGTAGCATCGCTGCATGGGTGAGTGAGTCTGACTGAGTGCTTCAAGGATCCATCTGGTACATTTATTTGATGGATTTGATGGTCAACAAAGGATTTGATGTGTTGGCTCAGGCACCATACGACTAGGATGTAGAATGTAGCTAAAGTATCTCATGAATTAGTTGTTGCACTCCATGTGTTTTTTGTCAAATTACAGGCTTCCAATTTTCAATCCATTTTCCATCCACGCTGATTGGTGTCAACAAGCACTTAATTGTTGTGTTACTTAGCGTTTGTTGGAATTTTGTTGACCAAGATCATTCCCCATACTATGTTATCTTTTGTACCCCAATATATTGTTTTGTTTTTTCAAAATTAAATGCTAGCAATTTGTCATGTCAGTGCGGCAATCAGTCCAGACGACCAGTTGATTGTTGCCGTGCTTGGTATTTGGGGTCAATCAAATTGATGGTGTTGGCCAAAGCAATCCCCCCTATGTACGTTGGCAGCATTTTAATTACTATACATTTTATTCCTAAATCTGATTTCAAGAAGGTGTGTGTTGTAGCTGTGGACGTGTATTCTGCATGCGTGGAAGCTACTGGAGACAGCAGCTTTGTGGAGTTTTACTCTGAACATTAATGGTTAAAGACAAAGAGAGGGAGAATGATTGGAGATACAATGCATCTTCATTGTTAGCTCCATATGGTTGGGACACAACAAATTGGATGGAGCCGGCCGTGTGGATGGTCCAAAGCTCAATGACTTCGAAGGAAGCATTGAAGGAGACAAGTCATTGGAAGGCAATGTCTACGTACGTGGCTTGATGTTGTAGGTGAATGTTTGGAAGGAGGTGAAGAAGAAGATGAAAGATTCATTGTCATAGAATGGGTTGCATCCCCATGGCAAAAAATGGTACTGGGATACTGGGGTGCTATTTTGCACTTTTCTTCCAGCAGATGACATCTAACTAGCACTATGTAATCTAGAATAAAACTGCACTTCGGTATAGTTTCAAAAAACCTTCAGCAGACAATGGAAAGTTCCAATAGTACCATGATGATTAGTACTAGTTCCTATATGCTCCACAGCAAGAGATGACAAACACAGCCAGTGTCAAAGATGGGAGTTGAGCAAGTGACCACTTGGAAAACTGAGGAGGCTGTAACCATTTTCCTTCCGTTGAAGTTAAGTGAAATACCTAAACAAAATCATTAAGTAGACTCATATGTTAAGAAAATTTCAAATGCAAAACAACTGCTTGGTGATTTGATTGCACGTGCTTACAACCTATCAATAGTGGCAGGTCCCCAAGTAAGTGTTGATGGTGTCTCCTTGTATATATAAAGGCAAAGGAATGGGAACACTTTTTTAATCCCTCAGGTGCCATACATGATACAATAGAACCAAACAGGTGCAGGCATACGAGGACAGCCTACATATCTATGAGTTTCAGCCAATACCGTCAGGGCAGGTTTGAAAGGGTGACCATAATAATATGGCATAAGGCCTACAAACTATCAATAGTGTCCTTTACCTGTCTCATTGTATATGTAAAGGTAGAGGTAGAGATGTGGCAACAGCAACACCCCCCCAAGACCAAAAGTAAGATACCACACATGACACATGACACATGACACAACTAAACAAGTACATCAATTTGAGTCTGAGGTCGACATGTATACTATGAGTTTCATGTAATACAGCTGAATATAGGTACAAGCTTGAAAGGGTAACTATATAGTTCAAAATTTGAAAACTATCAACTGTGATGGGTGCACAATCATTGCTCCTAATTATAGATAGGATGATGTATAGCAAATGGCAATATCCACCAATAAGTCAGGTATGCACACCATTCTGAAACCAAATAGATGTACTCACCTGAGGTCATCAGCCTGCACATGAACATGAGTTTCAGCTACCACTGATGCATGTTATTATCACTATCAAAGCTGGTCTCTTGTTTCCAATAGTACATAGGCAAGTATTTAGCACTTACTATGTGCAAGTGAGTTGTCGATCAAGTGAAATTTCTCTGACGAGCCAGCAAGAAGTGAATTATCGGCCACATAAAATATTATCTATGTAGGATTGCTAAATCTATACAAATCCTACGTTAAATATTGATATTGTCGATCAGGCAACAAAAGGCCACTTGATCAACAATCCCCAACCTGCCCCCAACCATGACAAATGACATCCGTCCTATGAAACCACACTTATCAGCCCTGGCCATACCTCCAAATAGCCATATGGATAGCAATAGAGCTGGAAAGACGGCTGATTGTTGATACGGCATGCAAAAAGCTCGGCCTAAATCGACCCACAACTAATGAAGTTATGGGGTACACTGAACAACGTGCTCTAAACCACCAATATCGCCCAAATATAATTCCACCTCCACCAACAGAGGATGGAAAGAACACCAAAGACAATGACAGCAAATGGTCCTTTCCATCCATCATTGATGAAGATAAAGCATACGAGGTCACTGAGCCACTCATTACCATCACCAACAATCTACAAAATCAACAGACGATTCATCTCCCATCAATCTTAACTCATGATGAAGGAAGGTCAAGGGGAGGCACCCAACCTGCTATCAATATGCACAAGCGTGAGGGTCGCAAATATCCCAAAACAAACCTGGTGCGCTCACCTCCCCAAGAGATGAGTAGATGGGCTAAATTGAAGCACACTCTGGTATTCTTAATTCCACTCTCCATGACAGAAAGATAGGAGACAAACTAGAACTAGGAAAAGAAACATGAGTGGCTCTCCAATGAACCGGAGTGGACATTCCGACATCCAAGTAAGACCAAGATGTAACTCTGCAACTCCCTGAATATGTGGCAGAGCAGTCTAACAACAATGAGCATGAGCAAACTTTTCAGAGAGAAGAGAACATCAGAGCAATGGAAAAACACAATAAAGACTTTATCCTTTTCCACAACCAATTTGAGGTGGCAGGTAGTGATGATTTCCAGACAATGAATCCCCAGAATCCAAAAAAACGATTGAAGAATTTGCACAACAATGGCTAGATTAATCCAGCAAGTGGGAGTCAGTGCATGGATCCTGCTGGGAATACTAGAAGTTTCATCACCAGAAGAAGCCGGTGATCAACAACAATACAACAACACTCAAACACTTGTGACAGCTTTTGTAAGGGCCTTGTCGCCCCACAAAATGACACAACATTGCAATATTCAGCACAAGATGACGCCTCTCTCCCAAATACAGAGCCAGAACCACATCTTGGAACAATCAACCCTTCAATGCAAAACACATTAGACAGGATGACGGAAATAGACACAAACTACAAAGGAAGACATACATAGCAGAGAGACCAGGACAGACGCTTGAAACGCATTTACTATGAGCTGGTACCTCCACTATTAGACCACTATAACCCTCAATTGGCAGAAGATATTACTCCTGATGGGTTGTGGGATTTTAATGAGGGACTCTGCATTGAAAAGCCCGCTACATAGAAACCCCATTTACTTGAATGACGAGTTGGCGCCTTCTCATAATACAACAAATACCTCAAATATTTTCACCAACCTTTTGATACATTCAAGGGAGCTATGAGAATACGCGAGCAAACGAAGGATACACAGAACAGATCCTACATATTGGAGAGTCTGGACTGATTGGGGCATTATAATTATAAATAACCAGCATCGGCAAGACTTGACCAGAGCTAGGAATTTTGTCCTAGCTGGATTTTATACGAGATATGTTATCAAATGAATACACAGATACACTCCATTCTACAAACTCCTGCTCTTGATGTAACAACAAATGGGAATAGCAAGTCTATTTTGATTCAGTTCCACAATATTAAGCAACGAGCAACAATGGCCAGTGCGTGTGCACCATGACTACTACCAATTCTCTCTGTCTGATAAGCAATATTCTCACCTCACTAGTTGAGGGCAACTGGGCATCGGGCTTGTTGCCCACACACAAATAACTATTGTTAGGGCTTAGGTCTCGACCGGGCAATTAGCAGTTCCCACTAGAATTATAGTGTCATGCAGACGTAACATTAATGAGGTTTATTTTACTCCTCCTGGGTTGTTGAACAAGCAGTGTTCAGATCACCTGGCATCAAGTGGTCTGATTTTCATTTACCACTGCCACTCTGACCTCTGACCTCAGGTATGAATGGGTGAGGACTGTGGAATTGACCAAAACTTGCAAATGCAAAGTACTAATGATGATAGGAGGAGATCCCCAAGTGATGTTGAGGTTGAGAGCATATCTCCATGGTATATATAAAATAAAGGCAGAGGTATAGCAACAACACATGTCAAGCCGTCAGGTACAAATCAGCAGATTTGTTAACGAGATCAGCCAGAACATGATGCACCGGCCTGTTAGAGTGATGGTATGGTGACCCCATATTATATATGGTATGTATACGTATATACAGGCACAGGTGTATGCCAACACTTCTTCTTGAGCAGACAGACACCCCACATTGCCGACATATAGAAAGAACCAAGCGGGTGTGCTCATCTGAGTTCAGCAACCTGTTGGTATTATTTCAGCTACCACTTAGAGCACACATCTGTAATGATGAATGTGTTACCCAATTCCAGACTATCAATAGGTGGAAGGTCTCAGAGTGTTGCACCTGTATTTATATAATATGTTTAGGCAATCATTAACCATTACATTACAACTTGAAAACTAGGTAAAAATTAAGATGCTACCCAGACAAGGTCAAACCAATACAGTAGGAGTCTTCATACGACAAGGGTGTGAAACCAAACAGCGTCGCATTCGGAACCACATGAGAGAGTGCTCTCTCCTTCCAGGATTGCTCCTGGGTAATAGTGGCTATTGAAAGCCATTAGCCGTGCGTTTAGCAGGAGACTTTCTTGTGAGAATAAGGTTTACGCCCTACTCATCATGCGGTTGTTTCGTTTGCGTTATTGTTTTCTTCTTCATTTTCTCGTAGTAACCTAGCCTCCTGTTCCGCTTAGATTGCGATCAGCCAGTACTCCTGGATTTCATCTGAGGTTGTCTCCACATCGTCCAAATTTATCTTTAACAAGTATTTGTCTTCCTCCTCCAGTCCTTCCTTGCCTAACTCAATCTAATCCTCTATGAACTGTTGCGGATCATCCTTCTCCTGCATTGAATGGTCAGTAAGTGTATCATGTATGTGTATACATTGCAAGAAAGCTATTATCCGTGAGTGGCTTCCAGAAGTTTTATGGCCAGACCTCGATACCATACAATGAGAGAAAGGGACGAGCCATGAGCCACTAATATTTGTGTAAGTTTGTTGGATGGGGAGAATTTCTTTTGAGATCACGCCCTCCATAAAGTGTTGCCAGCCAATCATGTCTTGGGATTCAGAAAACTTAGCAAATTGCACCCCTTGCCGTAGGTGATGTCTGCCCTAGTTTCCCCCTCTATACCTTTTGCATACTCTATAATACATTTGCGTAGGGCACAGTCTGTTCCAATGTTTTGTATCCATTTATCCACAATAGAAAGGCATCAACACGTCCCACCTCATTGCACATCAGCACATGCTCGCACAACTCCACACATTGATTATGACTAGGGCATCTTGAGTCATGGTCCTTTTTGTATTTTGTATTTTGCTTAGTTGTTGTTTGTGCCCGTAATACCCATGGCTTGTTTGCATGCCCATAACTGAAATAGCTGAGTAATTTCATCAGCATGGCATACACAGTCCTCCATGCAACCTCCTTGAATTGTTGTGTTGTGAGAATATTGAGTTTGTAAAATAGTTCTCGTGCCAATTTGCGATGAACCCAGAACCTGCGGCAGTCACCAGTATCAGAAGTTATTTCCCCCCTCCCGCAAACATTGCCACAGGTTCCCCAAGGGAAAGACTTGCGGTAGAGGTAAAGATTTGCCCTTCAAGCCCCAAATCATGTTCTTTGAGTCAACATCTGCTACGCAATTTAACTGAAACGGGTGTGATAGTAGGTGATACTCCTCATTATCATATGGATGAGCTTGCACATGAGAGTAGCTGCATGCAAATGTCAGGTCCCTGCAATCGACCATGATGTTCTTGAGAATATATGAGTGTCTGCATCGTGTAGGAAACCTATTTTCAGGAAGTGTTGAAACTTTTCCCAGTGCATCAAGACCACGGTCAGAGAAGATTGCTGCACTTCCATTGAGAGTGGGGTGGGGTGTACTTTGTTTGCTGACAACAATATAAGATATATAGCCACGAGACCAAGCAGTTTGCTACAATAGGCACAAGCCTCTGATGATTGTGCAGGGAACAACCCGAATATGCATCCCCTTCCTTCTGAGCATTCAATGATGAAAGCTGCTGAGCATAATTTTGGATAGAGCTCCTTGATGTAAGAACCATCCATAACAGCAATGCATGTTCCAACAGCAATAGATTCCTTCAGCCAATTGTCATCACCTACAAGTCTTAGGGAGTCCCAGATCCAACTGCAGCCCCAATCTACCAATACTGCAATCAGACATTTTGGCATATCCTTTGGATCAAGATCAGGTGCCGTAGTAGTGGATAGGTGATAGCCATATAATTTCCAAATTCGTGCGCAGTACAAATGTCTCCGTGTTGGGGGGCTGTTTGATCCACCTCTGTTCTCATCCATTGATTCAACATGCGAGTGTGCTGAGCTTGGATATAGACATCCACACCTGTTTGCTTGTAGTTGAGGAGCCGAGTTCCATCTGTGTTTTGAGCCTCCAGTCCCAGATCTTATGTCCTTTATGAGTGAGACTGCCCAATGTATCAAGAATGCCACCAACTGGCACTACCTGTTGGATAGCTATAGCTAGCCTCCAAAACTCAATATCTTTGTTGGGAGGTTTTCCTTGAGGAAATTTAACTCCAACCAGCGCTCATGGAGGACCCTCCAATTATAGTACCTAGTATCCAGCATTTTTTTGGAAACACCTAAGATATTGGATAGGAATACCACCTGTAGGTAGATGCGTATTCTGTTCAGTTGCTCCAACTCATGACGAATTCACGTATCAGCCACTTATCACCCTCACGAGGCAATTTGAAGGGGATATCATTTATCCTCACCCCAAACTTATAACACTTTTCATACAGAGATTTGAGCCAGCAGTGAGTTACTCACACAATACATATTTGCCATACAACGACGCGTAGATATGTCCATTTCCAGAAGCATATATTCCAGGGAGATTTTCAGCTTCAGACCAAGGTTAGAAGGACATCCATAATGCATTACAAGCTTGTTGGTCTGAGCTACAAAACATTCAACGCCTACTTGTGGGCATCCTGCCCCAAAGAACCCTTTACTGGTTTGATGGGTCCCCACAGGTGCCGATCGAATCACCCTACTAAGTGGAATAATTTGCCAGTACTAATTTTTGAGACAAATCGTAAATCGTTCCAATGGTGCAATCACTCTGCTTAGACCATAACTAACTCTTGGCCAGAACTGATTGTACACCAGAAACCACATATCCCTTCTTTTGATCAATCTTTCCTTTGCTCAATATATCCACTTCTGTGCCTTTTCTTTCATCGATTTCAAGGCTCCAGTCGCAACACCAGAAGGGCAAGTCCACACACCAAGCCCAAGTGTTTCTTTTGTGTTGTTCACTGCGGTGTTCAATCTGGACCTGGGAGTCATCAGGAATTGGAACCCATATATCAAAGTCATCATTCTTATCATTTGGTGCATACTTTCCTCTGCCATCTGACTTCCGTTCAAAGGAGATAAGGTGGTGGAAGCATTTAATTGGCTTGAAAGCCCCACCTTAGGCAACAAGGAGTTGTTCCCAATTGTGGACACTGTCCTGTCTTGTATAGCTGTATGAGTTTCAGTAGCAATCTCATCCTTTGTCGGGTCAATGTGTATCAGATCCGTATCATTAACATGAAGGATTGCTGCAAAGTGGCCAGTTAACCTTGAAATTGGGCAAACAAAATGTCCTCCATGACCCTTGTGTTTATGGGCTCCCAATATAGTAATAGTGATTACCGCCAATCCTGCAGGAGCAGCACCATTCTCTTGTCAGAGGCCTTGAAATTTCACCTCAATGGAGCTTCCTGTAAAGTCCTTAGAATCTCCATACACAGTCCTCAAGAGGCATTTCATTTCCTGGATAGCTGTGAGCATTGATTCTGTTGCCTCCTCTGGTATACCAAGGGATTTGAAAGACGAGAGAGGCAATGTCATATGTAACACTGTCGCTGTCATAGCAATTAGCTGCATCAACAGAACTGCGGGCGGCTAGCAGTCTGAATTGTCTAATGATATTATATAACAAGACTTTGGCAAGAGATACATCATTGGCTGTCTTTTCTTGCTCACTGTAGATCTCCTCTGGCATAAAGTTGTACTTTCTCGCCACATTGAGTATCCTTGAGCCATAGATGAGCTTGTTGGTGAAGCTAAAGTCTGCTTCCATTAATAGGATAGCCCAAAGCTTCATGATAAAAGTGCAACCAGGTTTCTTTTCCAACATGCAGGAGAAACGATGTGACCAGCGGCTGAGTGCTATTCCTCTCAGGAGGACAATGTCTGTTTTGAGTGAATGTAGGTGATCCAACTGAGCACCACTTGTTTGAGCGTCCAGCTTCATACTAGACTTGATATTTAATCCGATTTACTAAGAAATTTAATTTGAGCAAAGTGTAGACCTGATACAGAGGGTGAGGTTGTTTCCTTTGCCTTGTCCCATCTATGTTGCCACTCCTCCTTTCAAATCGCTATTGAAACGGACTGATCAGAAATTTTACGCCTGATATGCTCGCATTCCTGGAGCAGTTCATTGGTAGCTAGGTCAAAACCTGGAGGACACGCATATGTGCCTTTCAAACCCAACGAGCCACAGGAGGTAGAACCAAGTATCCAACCTTTGCAGATTGGGGCCTGTTCAGCCAAATAGAATTGCTGCCCATGAATGTTGTTTGAAATGGCATTCTCCATTGAACTCTGAAATCTAAGTATTTGGTGATCATCCCATCAAAGAATTCATCCTACACCACCCGGACACTTTGTCATTTTGGCTTAGACATGGAGTAGTTGAGCCGTCTCCAATATGACCTATCATTCTCTCCCTACAGAATTGCCAGTATCTTCATCTTAGTATCCTTGTCCTTCCATCTCTTGGACGCATCCAGTCTTTTGTGAAGATATTTTTGATAGTAGCGGTGACCAAGACGCCGAAAGTATTTGCATTTATCTTTGCATATTTTTAGCCTATCACGAATCTCCCTCCATGACAGTTGTAGAGGACATTCAACACCACACCGCCTTGCCTTGCCTCTCTTGAGATTGCCCCTGTTTCTAATCAAGCCAGCATGATAAATGATAACTAAGAATAGATCTGTAGACTTGGCAGCAACGGATCTACACAGAAGAGTCAGGAGAGAATGGGGTCTTCTGTATTTCTCCTCTGCATGCGACATGTATTGCTTTGTCTCATTATCAACGGTGTCAACTTGTTCCTTTGCAATAGACTTGACATAGCTAGATTCTTGTGCCTGCACCCAGTTGCTGGATGGGAGATTGTGCTTTTGAGGATGTCAGTTTCAAGCTTGTCACTATACGTGTCTGCTGCTCTTGGATTTTTTGTGTTGAGTTTCTGTGCTTGCAAGTGTAAAACTTGAGGAGGTGAGTTGGCAATGATTGAGGAAGTCAATAGCAAAGAGACGATGATCTCCAACTCCATAACCCACGGGCATTACACATCATGCTCCTATCATGGTGACGTCCGAATTATGCCAGACTCCATCAATTGGTTTGGTCCCTCTGAAGAATGTGACACCCAGATTTTCTCCAGTGTACGTGCTGATAGCTTCCTTCATTCCAAGCCCATCTTCTGCAGTTAAGGATTTCAGAATACTTTTATTGTAGATATCTTCATTGGCATCCATCCATGCAATCAGTCGGTCCCCATCATCTTACCAAAGTTTCAGTTGCTTGACTAAATCATCTTGGAAATATTTCCTATTGGGTGTGTCCTGTCCCTTTCTGTCTGAATGAAGTAGTGGCAATGTTGCTGATAGCTAGTGCGAGATTGATTCTTCTCGACATAGCATGAGTTGTAGCTGCAAATTTCCTGTGTGACTGTATCATTGGCACCATGAAACACGATGACCACCCAACGTCCCATGCCTGTGTCATCCTTGCCCGAATGCTCAAAGTCAGATTGCTCTACTAGTGGGCGATATAAGAGAAGGCTAGATCCACCTTCCTGAGTTCTACCCACATTTTCATTCACATTATGTGCCACGGTGGATCTTATCTCAGCTTCACCACCCCCAAACATCTATGAGAACCCATTTTCATTGTCTTTGTGTCTTTGTGCCTGCAATTCAGGCAGTGCTCGCTATATGCTACAATGTCAGCTTCTAATTCATTGATACTTTCTTTTGCTTTCTCAAGTTTTTGCTGTTGCTAATGCAGAGTTGAAGCCATTTGGATTCTCATAAATCATTTGAGTGACACCTTCAGGATTTTTCCCAGGAGCTACCCCATATACTCGAAGAAGCTCGTCTAAAACACCACTACTTTCCTCCATTTCTAAGTATTCTGTTGTTGTTGTTCCCAAAGTTTCAGCGTTGGAATCAGAGAGTGACGAGGCTCTGGAGACTGTGCCGGTTTCATCTAGTGAATTCTCATACAAAACCTCGTCCATATCTACTTGTTTTGGCCCTTTCTATGATATTGCAGAGTTCTCTTTTCCAAGACTGATAGCACCAAGTTGTGGTTAGTTATGTTCATCCCCCCCCCTGGCGTATGAAACGTTTATTCCCATATTCATCAACTAACTTAATCACACGAGATGTTTCTTGAAAAAGTCCTAAATTGAGCTGATCAACATTGATCCCTCCTCCGTTTTGAGGATGGATTATTCCCAAGTTGATTGGAATCCCTGCGCCTAGGATTTCCATCATTTTCACCCCAACCATTTGACGCTTGGTGCTGTGCCCTCCTTGTACTAGCCGAAGGAGAGTAGCTGGTGGCAACTTTCCGCTATCAGCTGCATCCATCTTGTTGTCAGTCTCACCACTAGAGGATGAAGAGCTGAAAGAAGAACCACTTGATGAGTGGCTGCACTCGTTGTTGGACATTTTAAGGTGCATCCTTTTGTTACTGGTAGGTGCACCTTTTGTCTTTTTAGAAATCCCGGCTTTCTTTCTCAAAAGAGCCACAAGATCATCCTTGGACATCATAGTTGAGAGTGTGCTCATGGGATCTGAATCATCATCATCCACCTTGATGGCTGAATATGACTTTTTCTTACTCCCAAGATTGACGTAGCAGCACCCGGAGTGCCTGAATACCCTTTTCCAGGGTGCTCATGAATAGTCTGAATGGAGTGTGCATCACCCATAATATTGTAGAGCAACTCTGGCACTGCATATTATGTTTTTTCTCTTGTTTCCCTTTATCCTTTATCCTTCATAATATATGATATTAGACCCTCATTCATCCTTATACCAGGCCGCATCCTCAATACCCTGCGCTTACGCTCTGGTCGGAACCTCAGGAGTTGGGAAGGTTTTGGTCTTACTATCCTATGTACATAGAGCCGCTTCATGCAATAGCGTGAGACAGATTGATGCCTACACAATCAACTGGACGAAGGTTTTATTAAGTTCTGCCTCCTTCAGATAATTTGGTAAGAATGCAGCGAGTTGCTTGTTCGTCATGTCAACTATAGTCTCAGCCTCAGGTGTATTAGGAATAACAATGTCCATGATACTGGAAAGATCCAATTATTATTGAACTTCTCCAATCAGGGTGTGACTATCAGATAGCTTAATAAACTTATAGAGAATATCACACAAAGACAAATACCTCATGACTTTGGTTAGATCAGATTCACTGTAGAAAGGAAGTTTTTATTGATGTCAATGATGCCAATCAAACCCTGAATGATAATTGACATGGCAGCAGACACAAACCTACTGAGATTGGCAAGTTCTGGTAGTTTGGTTGATTTTGGTGATAGTGTTACTTAGCCAGACATTCTTTCCCCAAACAGGAGCAAATAATTCCCTCCTCTTGGCTGACTTCACAAGGTGTTGAAGAAACTTAACCTTAACTGCCGCTTTATCACATTCAACGTGAAGGACTTTGCACCTAAATTGCATCCAACTGGGCCATCCTTGAAAGACTGAAGTGTCTTGGTTGGGAGTTGTTGGTACATTCAAACGTAGTCCCATCTGTGAGATGCGGTGCCCGTTGTATTGGTAGAAAAGATCCTCCTTGTCTTCCGCTTCCCTTTGCCTGAACCAGGATGGTTTTGAACTCAGTTAAGATAGTTTGATGATGGGCAGTATTGGTATTGAGCATGTGGTAGATTACCACTGGAGTTTCTGTCTCAAATGATGGGATGTTTTAGCCATAATTTTCCCCACCAATCTTCCCCCATTCACGCCTAATGCGATTGACTGAAGTTTAAACTTTAGAAACTGAGAAGGCAACCATGGGATTTCCAAAATAGTAGCTGTAGGAAAGTGGACAGCTGCAGGAAATAGCTGTAGCTTGTGGTAATGCTCTTTACGACTTTTTTGAATTTCCGCGATGGAAGACGCCGCGTTTCGGTGGCTACCGTGGCTAAAGCGCAACGAGGACACTCCATCGTGGAGCATTACACTCCTCAATCCAACTTGTTTGTGAAAGCTAGATAAATGGAAGAGGGGGGGCGGTGTGATTCACAAAATTGATCTCTTCTGTTGAGTCGCGGCAACGTTGAATTGTTGAACGTGGCAAAGAAGCCACAGTGTAAGCACAACCAAGAGGGGAGGGCAATAGATCTAGCAGAGATGACCCAAATATCAGCGTTCGAATCATGACGAAAGTAGGACAGGAGTGCCAAGCTTAGCCATTGCATGCTGGATCGGAACGGATCTGATGATGCATGCAGTTTCATGGTGCGCAGGTACACTCAGGTGACATGCGACAACAGTAGCGATCCGAATGGGAATGGGTTGAGTGCGTGTACAAGTGTTCAACGCTTGGTATGGTACCGCAATGGCAAGGACATCAGTGATTGGAGGAGTGAAAGGCAGCATGTCATTGAGTAGCAGTGATCGGGGGAGGGGAAAGGAGCAAAATAGGGATAAAAATAAAAGAGGACCTCATGCGTGACCAACGAATCCAGACAAAGCAGTGCCACTTGGAGGATATTCAGGTTATTCCCACTTCCCACTCCCACATTGGGAATATTTAGTCTGGCCATTGCCTTGTCCTCAAACAGGATGGATGGCAAATGACTAGACACAGCTGGAGCGAGCCACAAAGCTACAGTATCTTTTGTGACTTCTCTTGTTATGGCCCTCTAGACAAGAAAGACATGGGATTACCCAGACCAGACCAGACCAGACCAGACCAGACCAGACCAGACCAGACCAGACCAGA
>JAZGVS010000456.1:0-14541 GCA_037356235.1 Bacterosira constricta
GTCTTTCTTTTGGAGGCTCTGGAAGACATGTCTCTCGAAGACATTTCCAACTAAGTAAATGACGATGTGGGTGCTGAAGGCAAATGGTATTGCTGTACCACGAACTGGCTTACGTCATCTCACTCCAGCTGAACAACATAAACCGGTCGAAAAGGAGAAGCGGCGTGCATATGATGCAGCCATCCAAATCAAGCTTGGAACATCCGTTGTATTGTCGTCCACCCTAGGAAAGATAAATGAAAAAGGATCTACTGTTGCAGAGAATTAGCCTTGTTGGACTGTGGATGATATTGAGAGCAAGGTGACTTTTGATCCACAGGACATAGAAGGCAGCCCTGATGAAACACCAGAAGCTGATGCAGTTGACGTCAATAGCAAGCCCACCACACTGCTGAGCTCAGTTGCTGATATATTGATTCATTGTGAAGGCTTGCTTCCTCAAGGAGAGGAGATACACATTTGGCTGGAGTAATCAAAAGATCTCTGGACAGCCAAGGCCGCTGCATTGGGGTATATGACAATAATCCAATTATAAAGACAGCTGTGTATGATGTTGAGTTCCTAGATGGTACCACAAAAGAGTATGGAGCCAATGTGATTGCAGAAAATCTGTTGTCTCAATGTGATGCTGATGGATGCCACAGTCAAATGTTGGATGGTGTTCAGGATCATCGTACGGATGGAAGTGAGGTGAAGATGGAGGATAGACACGTAACTACGAAGTGTGGCAATTATGCTCTCCGGAAAACCACTATTGGTTGGTCTTCCAATGTCAAATAGAAGGATGGCACAAAAACTTGGATGCCCCCCAAGATCCTGGGGGAGTCAAATCCAGTCAAAGTAGCGGAGTATACGAAAGCAAGGCAAATTGATGATCAACCAGCCCTTACTTGGTGGGTGCCATATACTTGCAAAAGCGAGACATGATTATTGCTGCTGTCAACTCTCGCGTACGGAAAACAACACACAAGTATGGACACGAGGTTCTGAAGTCTGTGTGGGATACCTTCAGGACTGATAAAGAAATTGGATATACTCTTTGAGCCGCTGGACTGAAGAAAGAGATGGTGGACGTTGGAATAGCTTTCAAGATCTTGGAAGATGATGAAAGGACCCCAGTTAGGTACAAGAAGTCAAGCTATTGCCTACTATTCGGTGCGAAGACGAACTTTACTCAGAAAGCAAGGTGGGTGAAGGATGGTCATTGTACACCTAATCCTGAACCTGAGACCTTGGAGTACGCTGGGGTAGTCTCTCGGGACTCAGGAGAGCATTAGGATTCTACTTACACATGCAGCATTGCATGGTATTGATGTCATGAAGGCAGATATTCAGAATGCGTACCTCCAAGCTCAAACCTCAGAGACGCATTTCATTATCTGTGGAGGAGAGTTTGGACTCGAGAATGCTAGAAAGCAAGTATTGATCGTTCGTGCTCTCTATGGCTACGGTGGATAATGTGCAGGCAGAGATTTTTGGCATCATCTAAGGAGCTGTATGGAGTGCATGGGATTCTTCTCTTCTCCAGTCGCTCCTGATGTATGGTATCATGCTGCAAAGAGGAAGAATGGGGAGGATTATTATGAGTACGTGCTTTTGTATACTGATTAATTCCTTGTCGTGTCTGAATGAACAGACTCTATCCTGTGAGATGAGATTGGACACTTCTTTGAGTTGAAAGAGGAGCCGATTGGCAAGCCATCACAATACTTGGGAGGCAAGCTCCGCCAAGTTGGACTGGAGAATGGAACACAGTGTTGGGCATGATTTGACTCAATGCAGTATGTGAACGTGGCTGTGGGGAACGTTGAGACTTCCTTGAAGAAAAGAGGTCTCTCTCTCCCGGCTAACAGAGAAAGATCTCGATTACCTTGATCCCATCAGAGAGACTGAGGAGGAAACACATTTGAACGTGTCAAGTATCTTGAATGTAAACCTTCTCTTGACGAAGCCGAGGTTGCCGATATGCCAGGATTTTCTGGTTTCCGTGCTGATGATATCAAACATGATATGGAAGCTAAGAAAAAAAGATCTGAATCGACGCTTACTATAACTATACGTCACTAGGCGCTGTTATGTGTCTGCCTAAATAATATGTCTGGTGGTATTCCTCCTACACAAAAAACAGTTAAAAGCAAATGTTTGGAAGTATATTTTAGAGTCTTTTACTGTCCCATGGATCTTTCTATCGTGTTCAACGTTACAGATCTGGCTGAGGAGGGAGGCCGAAAAAATCTGTTGATTCCAGGATGTATAGCGAGAGCTGATAGTACATCGAAAAGAAAAACCAAAAGAGAGGTGGTGTCATCATAATATTATAGCACCGGAGCCAAATGCTCCTTGGTTCGTTCTAGAAATCTCAGCTGCTTCGAGAAAGGACTTTTTACGAGAGTGGTTAGAGATTTGATGATGCCAACGCCATATCTACCATCGCTTTTATTGCGAGAGAAAGAATATTGATCAACTTTTTATCTTTTGAGGTGATTGATCAACTAAATCTTTATTTGAGACAGATTTCAGAGCCTACAATGACTTCTAGTCCTAATATTGCCATTCTGTTCATTTCTCCCTGCCGTCATCGTGCGCTACGGCCTCTGCACCTGCTGGTGTTATTTTGTTTCATGGGAGCATCTCGCAGACACAAGCGATTGCTCGAGCATACCAAATTGCAATTCGACCAGAGCTTCAAGCCCAAAGATCTATGCTTAAAGTCCTTCTCTTCCTAATCCTTGGATATCCCCATTTCAAAAAGCATACACAAACAGCAAGTTGTTAATGGATTGTGATAGCTTCAAGTAAAAGTGGGACCCATTTTGAGAAGATGCGCTGTTTTTGATTCAGTGAGTGATGCTCTACCCAATATGAAATGGAAGAATGCCAGTTAATTCTTTCAATGGCGAATGAGTCAAAGATAGCAATTGTAGCAGTCTTTAATATCAGAACGTGTTTCTTCCACTTTTATATTGATGAATGAATCCATAATCGTTTAGCCTTGCGTTTCCCAGTTCCCTGCTTGCCCAAAGGATTGGCCTTCTTCCAACCCAGTTTCGTAAAAAGCGCCTCCGAGGCCTTATTTCCATCGAAAATGAATGCAAATAGATCTTCATCTCTACCCAACAAAGCTTTGGTTGCCTCTTTTAGCAATGCCTCGCCAAGACCATACCTCCGATGCTCTTCGTCCACATGCAAAATGCCCAGGGACCCATTGCGGTGGCGAATGACACACGCGACCAGTTGTTTCTCATCACCAAACTCAATCCCCAAACAAGTTGACGTTCCATATTTTGTCGTATTCATGTTGTCAGCAAGTATTTGCCTCTCAATCATGACCTGTGATTTATTCGATCGGAATGGCCATATTGAATCTACATACTTTACATCAGATGCGACCAGAGCCCTGATGGTATACCCTTCTTGCAATTCTGCATCATCGTCAAGCCTGACTTGAGGAATGTTCATCAATTGTTGTTGCCGCTCTCCCTTATCCTTCAGCTTGGCCACATTTCGAACCAAGTTTGGATGTTTCTCTAAATGCAATCGTTCATACTTCATTTGTGTCAAGATCATGGCTTTAAGCGATTCCAGTAAATAATGAGATGCCTCCTTCATATTAGGATTGTTTGGTTCCAACAATCGCAACGATCGTTCACAGGACTCAAGCGTTGAAAGGCAATAGGAATCTGGTTGTTTTCTAATGCTATCATAAATGGATGGCGCAGATGTTCCTTTGAACTGTATAGAACGGCATCTTTCCAAAAGTATAGGTGAATTTCTTAACATCCGTTTAGCCTGTGTCCATGTCCCATCAACAATTATTAGCAAATATTTGGGAGGGTGTTGTACACCAGGTACTACTGCAGTTGAATTCCCCCCCAAGCGTACATTATTTGCAAGCTGCTGCATAGCATCTGCATCTTCCAATGTGATGGCATCAGGCCCTGGAAACAACAATAGCGGCACTCTTCCACTGGAACTTGAATCAGTAATAATTTTGTCCAGCTGCACATCGAATGAGCGCCCCACCAATACCTGACAATGTTCCAACACTAACTTAACCAATGGAACGGTGGATATCGTTTTACGTCGAAATTCCACTGGGTGCTGCAGTATCAAAACGTGCGTGTCCAAGCTCAACTTTTCGCTGGGAAGATTATCACATAGGCATTGAGGTTGCGGTCGTTGACAGCCCGAGCAGTACTCGCGCCACTCCGAATCTTGAATAGATCGATCTTGGCGACGTTTGAGAGATGGTATTTTCCCGTCATGATGATGGCTGCTCGTGGCCGTGAATGCAATGCAGTTTTTGAGTAAGCCGAGCACTAGAAGCCATGGAAGATACAACATTCTAGATATATGTTCTTCCCAAGAGGTATTAGGATTCGGGCAGGTTGCGTGAGAAGGTATGTGTTACGATATATTATGGACCATTCACCCAAGTCGGTTGAGTGATTGATATGATGAAGGCGTAGTCTTTATCTTTATGGTTACTATGGACGGACCGCTCCAACTTCCAACTTCCAACTTCCAACATCATCTTGCATGCCATTTGCCTTTTGACATTATTTTATTAGCCTCCACCAACCACCAACCATCCGCCGGCGGGGGGTCGGGTCCGCGGGCATCCAGAAACGTCCGTCTTGGTCGAATCGTCGTTGTGCTGCCCTTTGACATCGGCAGACTCGGCACGCCCTTCATTGGCACGCACATGCCCTTAAAATATCTAGGTACGGTGGAATTAATACCTTATGCGGTGTAATATCGAAGGGCGTGTATGTACCTACCTACCTACAATAGCACGTGAACGATAGCTTGTAGGTAGGTGGTAGGTATCATCCTCGGTGATGACATAGTAGTTTTGAATCTTGATCTGACCATGGACAATAAATCTGACTTGGCTCTTCTGGAGAGAGAAATGATTGATTGGCATTGATATTGAACAGCATACTGCATGATTTCATGACATTATGGTGGACATTAATTAGAGTTTATATGACGTATGGTAGGTGCATGTGCAGTTCTCAATATAGAACGCTCTCAAACAATTAAAACTAGATCTCAAACAATTCAAATAGATTCATTCTAAAGGCTGACGAGTTGGACTTATTCACCTATCGGATGTGCTCCTCAACACTAAGGAAAAGGATAAGAGTCCTCATCATCATCCTCCTCATCATATGACCATTCCAATGCTTTCCAGTTGCAGCCTCTGCCTGTCCTGATGCACCGATTTGCACGTGCGTTCTCACGTATCCTTGCAAACTCAGGGCCACGATATTGAATATGGTAAGGATCGGCGTGATTTCCGCGGAACCTGCCATGCATATTCTTCCGTGCACGCTCTCGTCTATCCTCGTCCCTGTGTACGATAAGAAAAAGAATGCATCAGTGAAATATATAACATAAAAACAACAAGTCATTTCTTTTGAAAGACATGATGAACTAACATGGTTCTGTTGGGATTCAACTCGAAACGGCGTCTGTCGCGCTGACGCTGACGCTTTTGGGCAGCAGTCATTTTAAAACCAGGGCCCTCCTCGTCAAGTTCATCCTCATCTCCAGCTTCACCATCTCCAAATTCATCAACTTTGTCTTCGTTATCATCTTCAGGTCCATCATATCCAGATTCATCAACGTTGCGTTCGTTATCACCTTTAGGTCCATCATCTCTAGATCTATCATCTCTAGATCCATCATCTCCAAATTCATCAACTTTGCGTTCGTCTTCATTTTCAGATTGATTATCTTCGTATATGGGCTCATCCTCATCTTCATATCCTTTAACTCCAGATTCATCATATTGAGAAGGCGGATAATCTTCTTCGTCTTGGGCAAAAAATTTATAGTGCTTGTTGTGAATGGGGTCGTATCCATTTGTCTCGTACATTTCACTCCATTCCAATGCTTTCCAGTCGCAGTCTTTGCCTGTCTTGTTGCACCGATTTACACGTGCGTTCTCGCGCTTCCTTGCAAACTTAGGGTCGCCATATCGAGTGTGGTAAGGATCGGCGTGATTTCCGCGGAACATGCCATGCCTATTCTTCCGTTCACGCTCTCGTCTATCCTCATCCCTGTGCATGATACGAAAAAGAATGCATCAGTGAAATAACATCAAAACAACGAGTCGTCTACTTGAAATACATGATGAACTAACATGGTTCTGTAGGGATTCAACTCGAAACGGCGTCTGTCGCGCTGACGCTGATGCTTTTGGGCAGAAGTCATCTTGAAGATTAGGGGATGGCCTTCATCGCTGAAGTCGAGTTCATCTTCTTTTTGAATGGATCCTCGCAAATTCTCACCTGTATATACAAGTATGGTACCAATAGAAGGGATTCGTGTTATCAGCACTCTATATAACATGTTTTATTTAGTACCTGTGAAGAGACACTTACCATAGACTACGCTGGGCGCAGCCATCATAATGCCAATGATATACTTGAGATTCATGTCTGCAAGGTTATGTTTGTTCTATCGGGATGTTCGTTGGATTCTCTTTATTGTACTCTTTTGGAAGTGATTTTATTTTATGACTATATTGCGGGATAGAATCAAACAAGCAATCCCACAGATGCGAGGGAGATCAGGAGCTCTCATCGTTGATTTATACAGTATTATACGATTGATGTAACAGGGCTCTGGTACAATTAATGTGACCGTAGGTGCTTCGCAAGTGTATCCCAGAAAAAACGGAGGCAAGAGTTCTCGTCTATTAGTGGGATTGATAGGTATGGTACCCATCACCGCTGAGAAGTACATGGAAATGTAGAACTAAAAGCTATGACGCCAACTGAATTTGTTTTTATGCTTGACGCTTTCACATGCCAATGCGTGGCTCAGCACCATAATGACTGCTGAAAGAGCAATCCCACCCTTTATCTCTCTTGAGCTCTCATTCTCGAAGGTTCTCATTTGTGTTTGTCTAGAGGTACCTACATGGTGTGATTGGTTTGCGTCAGCAATCCCAGAAAACAGCAATGAGAGTTCTCATCTTACATTAGTGGGCGACCATACTATTTAGCACGAAAACATGACGAAACCTATCCCGCAGAGATGTAAGAATAGTGTTCCTTGGTTCTCTAGATCCCAAATCTTCTTTCGTGTGATCTCTCGAGGGCTCTGGTTTTGCAAGTATGTCTGTGTTTTGCACTTCGCCGCTTCATGTGACGTATTTTCTACTCTGCGAAGTATGTCGTTGTCTTTTGCACTTCATGTCAGGGGCAAGTTGTCTACTCTACTTTCCTTCTCTCAGCTCCAAATGATTTGTCACAAAGCTTGCATCTATGATAAAAACATGTCAAATGTTATGAGGCCTAATAGTGCAAGTTGATATCTGCAAAAAGCGTATGCAATGAGATTGTGTTTCTCGGTTGTAAGGGGAAGAACAAAAAGGAATCTAGGCAAAGTCTTCGCGCAAGTATCACCATATGCACATAGTATAGCTTCTTAACATTTTCCATTATGATACACGCATCATCTGCTTCATATAATCCACAACCAAAGGAATAACCACCTCTCCCGTAGCCTCACTATCCCTCGAAATTTGATACTTGTCAAAATCCAAAACAGGAATACCCAACACCCGTGCCAACGGCAGCAGCGGCGACAAGAACTGCACCATGGCATCATTCGTTCCCTCGGTAAGAAAGGAAATATGATTGGGAGCATTGCTAGGATTGTTAAATATCAAGAAAGCCCTGGATGGCAATGTGTTCCATGATTGGGATCGTACCATTTCCTCGGCCAAGGGTGTGAATTTGTATTGTTGTAGAGCAACGACTGCTCGACTTACGGAGACTGCTCCGTCGTTGATTGATCCTAGGAAGAGACAGTTGGGTCCTCGTGTGGAAGGGTAGCCTCCTGCCAGACATACTCGTGTCCAGGTGTTGTCCCCCGTTCTATCGACGGTACCGCACCCTAGCGAATGACCCACTATTCCATAGGATGTTGGCTGAACATCCCATTGTTCAGTCAACACTCTGAGTAGTTGATTGGTAATAATTGTTCGATCGATGGGTATCCCAGTAGTACTTTCTGTAGCATCGTAAGATGCTGCTAAACTCTCTGGATATTCGGGAGCCAGCACCAAAAAGCCTTGGGAGGCCAAAGCTTGACCCAAGTGAGACAAATCGAATCGAGATCCTAAATAGCCGTGTGCCAGTAGTACCACGGGAGTCGACTGTGGGAGTTGTTTTTCATTGTCAGAGTATATTATTTGAATAACATTGGAACCGATGGAAGAAGTGGGTTGGAGCGAAAAATTACGATCGATAAAGGAAGGTAAATTCCACCCGGCGAGTGATTTTCCAATCTTGGAGACGGAAATCCGATGTTCGTAGGAAATAGTATTGCTGTTCATCCTATCTGAATTGCCATTCTTTTCATGTGATGGATGCCATGCTGCAATTGGAACTTGGACTCCATCCACATCGATCGAAAGGGGGCGATATACGATTGTCTTGGTAGATTCGGTTAGGCCATTATCGGATGTCGAAGTCGAAGCAGCCGCCGCTCTAACCGCAGGACGTGAATTGGAATTATTTTCCAATGCCATCGCTGGCCGCTGCCCCGCCATCAGGGCTCCAAAGCTAGAAATACTGGTGGCAATGAAAGCTGCGCGAGGGTGTTCATGGTGTTTTTGCTGCGGAGAGTTTGGTAGAGCGAATGTTGGTGTTGCTATTGAAAGTGACACCGTCAGCATCAGTGTCAGTGCTAACATCGTGAATGATGATGGAATGATGGAAGGAGCCAGAAGGAGCACAGCAATCATGTTTTTTAGAGAGAGATGCAGCGTAGGAGAGGAGAGATCTGGATTGGAACAGAAAAGGTTAGAAAAAATCCATTCTTGGTGACACTTGATTTCTGTTGTCTGTTTAGATGTCAATGCGTCATCTCGCGTCATTGGTTCTTTGTGTTCTGGCATTTTGTTTGGTCGTCTCGTTTCGACACGAAACGTGACACGAAAACCACTACACTGACTACACTCAAAAACGAGACGAGATAGGAAATAGGAACGAACCTCCTGGAACGAACCTGAACGAACGCGCCAAAAATCTGGACAAGAGATCGACTATACTGAGTTCCTACATTCCATTATACGGCGGATCTCGTCCCCTCCAAAGAAAGCCATGTGTAAAATACTGTCCTTTTCTTCCCAAGCCAAGCAGGTCAAATCCATGTAAAATGTCCTTTTCTTCCCAAGCCATCGAGGATTATGAGTTCCTACATACCATTCTACGGAGGAGTTCGTCCGCCCCAAAGAAAAAATGTCCATTGTCTTCCCAACCGACCAAGACCCTTTCGCTCCGCTGCCGTCGGTCGCGTTTCATGTCTTGGGGAAACTCTGCCATCATTTTTTCCGCTTTCGTTCTGCACGAAGCTGTCTAGAGGTGCATTGTTTGGTAAGACAACTGTTCATGTCGGTGCCGCAAATGATGGTGAGCGCGTCTCGGCTGCGACGATATCGCATTGATCGTACGCCGTGGACGATGACGGGAAGACTGCAATGGGCCGCGCCGCGCGGCTATTTATTCATATGGGCCTGTGTCGTCGCGCCGGATAAAACGTCGTCCCCGGCACGAATGGTGGGCGGATATCTAGTTTGCTCGCCTCGCGTTATTTGTTCCTGGAGTTGTATGCGGTGGCGGTGTCGGCGCGTGTCGAACTGTCGATCGCTGGCCTCTGGCTGATACTGGATACTGATATCAGAGTGGAAAGAAATGGCGTGTTCGTGTATGTCCATGTTCCATGTTGAGCGGGGCGAGAATGTTATCATGATCAAATGATGATTTTGACATATTTCCTTCATTCTTCTCACTGTTGGCATTTGCTCCATTTTTTCAGTAATTCGCCCGTAAGAGGCTCAGTTTGCAATAATAATTTGCATAACAGGTGCCAATTTTTTTCCAAACCCGCACTAGATAAGGTAAGTGTTCGCAATATTTTTGAATCCCATGATCGCATGCCCGATGGCATTCAAAAAATGGGCGCACCATGAAATTACAACTGCCATTCTCATCTCATGAATAATTTCATCACTCCCCTGATCAATACTTTTACATTTCTTTACCAATGGATTCTTATCAAAATTACTGCAGCGATTATGGTTTCCCCAATAATGAAGGATTCGATAAAGATGGGTCGTGATGATAATACGCACTTGTTGTTGTCGCCTTTATCAAATCAGCCGCACCTTTGGGACAGTCCTCCCGGAAGTAGATCCTCAATCCGAGCAACTCCGCTTTCGCAACGAAAGCTTTTTGCTGGCCTTGAGCCTGAAAATATCGAAAATGCCAAATCCATGCTGGGCAAACAGAAATGCGAACGATCAACAGAAATGGGTGTCAAATCAACAATTCCTGACGTTGCCTTCGATCTCTTTTCCGAAAGTAATTCTCCAAGGGGCTCATCTAGCAAATCATTACTGCTCGGGCCAAGACTATGCTGCCGTCGCAGCAAAACCTCCCTTTATCTAGCGGAGTATACTAAGCCCCTGAAGAAGAAATCGGACGACATCATTCCTCCACCAAGACTCGCCCCCAAAATAAGTAGCCCACCCCAAAGGTCCAAAAGGCTGCCCAAACTCTCTCCCCGAACGAATCCCATTATGTTATCCCCCCTCCATCCTCCTCGCAACCTCCTCCGTAGTGGTGCCAACAACAGCATTGATTTCAATTTTTCTGATTTCAATACAATGACCCCAACCATTCTCTATGGCAATGGTGGCAAGGAAGGTCATTATAACCATCACCGTCCAATGAGCGCTGGCATTCCACAACAACAGCACTATCATCAATCACCCTACTGGTCGGGGCAAGTTCGCATCAATCCTTTTTCCCCCGTACCGGAACAGTATCTCCATAATCGGCCTCCAACATCTACCAAGTCGGTTTCTCGTGCAAGTCGGAAGCAACAACGCCCGGGATATCACAAGTGGATGAATCATCTACCGCCGACGCTTCCGGAATATGAGGAGGAGGGGGGTGCACCGGAACAGCTGTTGGTACCACGTAAAAAGAGCCGTCGTTTAGATCCCATTGCTACACAGTTTGCGTCCCAGTTTGACGACGATGACGATTTGTTCAATAAGATTAGTCCAACGGATGTTAGCACCCAAGCTAATAATGGTGTGTTTGATACCAATAAAACGTGCGGGAACAAACGCAACGCTCAAGACATGACGAAGAATCCGCCACCTCAATCCAGGATGGATGACACTGACGCATTATGGCACAGTACCAACAAACGAATGCGCATCAACTCATCCTTCGGACGATATCTGACTGATTTCCAAGAAGTTCAATTTTTGGGTGCCGGATCCTTCGGTTCTGTCAATGCCTGCCTATCACGATTGGACGGTTGTATGTATGCTGTCAAGTCCATTTCTCCTACGGGACAGGTCAAGAAAGGAGCTATTGAGAGCAATGCAGCAGGAAATATTGGTGGACAAGCAGCATTCGGAATGATGGATGGGGGGGCAGATTATCTCTATGGTGGACGCAGAATGATGAGTAATCAGTGTGCCATTCCTCCGACGCCACGGATTTCAATGCCTTCTTCTCCGTTGCGGCGGAAGAAGACGATGAGCCGGTTTGGTTTGAATAATATTGTTGGATCCTCCGAATTTGCAGAGGATGATTGCTGTGGTGATCTGGGAGTATTGGAGGGGAGTAGTCATTGGAATGATGGAGCGTTACGACGAATGTTGAGAGAGGTGAGGAAACGTATGAAAATGGAATTGCGCAAAGTTTCTCTTGTATTTGCTAATCCTTATTCTTGTGATCATGATAATACAAACAAAATACAGGTCTTTGCTCTTGCGGCACTCTGCCAACAGGATGATTTCCGTACGTTTCACATAGTGAGATATCAGCAGGCATGGTTGGAAGATGATGGGACACTGTACATTCAGACGGAACTGTGCTCTGCTACGTTGCTTGATGAAATGTCTGGAAAGGTCACAATTGCTAATGACCTATCCAATGCGTCTTCTGGACAAACTATCAACGTGTCTCGTCAGCTTAAAGTTCTTCGAGAGGTACTTTTGGCACTTGAACTCGTTCACGAAAAAGGCATGGTCCATCTCGATATCAAGCCGGACAATATATTTGTCAAGAATGATATGTACAAGCTGGGTGACTTTGGACTTGCCCATGTGTTTACCAAGAATGAAGGAAAGGGAAAGGCTGCTACAACTGCGGCAGTTATGCAGGATATCGAAGAGGGAGACTCACGCTACATGTCAAAGGATTTGTTGGATTTCAGCCCGAAGGATCTTACAAAGGTAAGCAATGTTCAAGCTGTTAATATAGTTGTATTGGGAATTATTTGCTCACAGTAATATCATTGCTCGTTAAATCGACAGTGTGATATATTTTCCCTCGGTGCAACCATGTATGAGATTTGTTCAGGAAATCCCTTACCTACATGTGGTCAGGAATGGCAGGACCTACGCAATGGAAAGCTACCATCCCCGCTCCTCCCCGGTACAATGCCATGTCTTACGGCAATCATACGTAGCATGATGCATCCGGATCCAGAAAAAAGACCAAGTGCCACAGAATTGCTCTCTCGTCCAGTACTTGGTTCGGAAGATGACAATCCTCTCCTTGGAATGATGTTGTCGCGGAAAAGCTCGTCTTATAGAGTGGGCTTCACAAAAGCGAAGACTGCTCGACCTACATTGAAGAGATCTGCGTCTTGGGCTCTTTGATTGTTTCAAATACACATTTCTATGTCCCCACCTTGGCCAAGATGGTTGTACCATCTTGGTAAGTTGGGTAACCTTTCATACGTATACAGATATATTATGCTACAGGATGCAATTGATTTATGCTAAAGTAAAATTAATATCATTGGACTTTTTAATCAAACACAAAGGACTGATGGAAAGATCTAGAACTCAGCCCCGAAATCAAGTTTACCTGAACCTGTTGAAGAATCACCTCCTTTGCCATCCATATTTGCCATTACCCCACTCTTTTGGTATTCAGCAACTCTCTTCTCGAAGAAATTAGTCTTACCCTCTAAGCTGATCATATCCATCCAATCAAAAGGATTTTTGCTCCCAAAGAGCGGCTCGTACCCCAAATCATTGAGCATTTTATCAGCAACAAATTCAACGTATTGCCCCATCAGACTTGAGTTCATTCCAATCAGACTGACCGGGAGAGCATCACAGATGAAGCTTTTCTCAACTTCTACAGCCTCTCCAATGATTTTGTTGATTTCTTCCTGGGTCAATTTGTGCTTCAACTTGGAGTATAACTGACAAGCGAATGAGCAATGCAGCCCCTCATCACGGCTGATGAGCTCATTCGAAAATGTAAGCCCAGGCATGAGTCCCCTCTTCTTCAACCAAAAAATTGCGCAAAAAGAGCCTGAAAAGAAGATCCCCTCGACAGTTGCAAAGGCAATTAATCGCTCAGCAAAAGTGGCATCACTCCCGATGTACTTTTGCGCCCAAGAAGCCTTGGCCTGCACGCTGGGTATAGTTGCATGAGCCATGAATAGATGCTCTCTTTCCTTAGGATCTTCAATGTAAGTATCAATAAGCAAAGAGTATGTCTCTTGGTGAATACTTTCCATGGCCATTTGAAACCCATAGAAGCAACGTGCTTCAGGAACAGTCACCTCTCGACAGAAACGCTCCGCGAGATTTTCCATCACAATTCCATCGGCACCGGCAAAGAAGGCAAGTACCATTGAAATGAAGTTTCGTTCGTCTGCGGTGAGTTTATTATGCCAATGAGTAAGGTCCGCCGAGAGGTCAATCTCATCTGCGGTCCAAAAGGATGCCACGTGCTGTTTGTACATTGACCAAAGGTCGGGGTAGGCAATGGGGAAAAGACAGAAGCGAGAACCTGCTTCGTCCGTTCGGCAGATTACTTCTGTATCATCGTCATCGCGTGATGCGACGTTGGTCGAAGCGCCCCCACGAGCTATTTTATTTGCGTCGCCATCGGAATGCATCGGTTGATCATTATCATCATTCAAATCAGACTGGGATCCGCCGCGTATAGCATTCCATTGTGATCTCCACCCAACCACTGGTGATGGGTACGATCGTTTGTGATGAGTCCATGGCAGTCTGGTCGCGGTCGTTGGTGATGGCAGTGATGCCGACGCTCTGCCAGCGAGGACTGCTGTTGCGAGCAGCACTATACTATTTTTAGGAGTCATCTAGATCTTTCAGCAAATACCCCTATGTTCTTCTGGTTGCAGTGATTATGATGGAGATTGGTTGGCTCTAGATATTGTATGATTTTTGAGGTGTCGGGCGTCGGGGGTCGGGGGGTGCAGGCAGGATGATGCATGCCATAAAACTAAAAATGCAAGCACGTGACACGTGATACCGATGCGTTGGCACGGCGGGACGGCACCTAACCTGTTGGTGGATGGATGATTGGATGATGTATTGTATGTTGTATCTATCGTACCTACCTAGATAGAGAGATACGACTCTAGAGAAGATTAGTTTTCCTGCTAGATACAGTCATGATACGGTTATATGTACACCCCGTGCGCTGCCTAAAAGAGGTACAT
>JAZGVS010000457.1:0-14498 GCA_037356235.1 Bacterosira constricta
GTTAGCCGAAAACAGCAATGGGCTGGAAGTAATCACAGCGGATACATTTGGTGGATACAATGGCCTCGTATTTTGGAGAATGAAGGAAGTATAAAATCTTTTTTAGTTTCTTTGGATCCGATTTGCTTGAGCTGCCAGCGGGAAAAGTAGATGTAGAACGTGCATGTTCCTCGCCGCGCAAGCGGCAAGGTTGATAACCAACCTAGAACCTAGAACTCACTGTTACGCCCAACGACCTTTTGATTGATCTGACATCTGACCCATGCAACAGAACGGCCATCCACATGGTAGGCTGTTGTACTGCCGATTGAGGCCGGCCGGCGCTACGTGCTAGTCCTTTGACTTTGACCTCAAATAATGGCAGGGAGGCACACCAACTGGAGTAAGGGTCTATGCCGGGTTCTGTTTCGGGTTCTGTTTCGGGTTCTTTCGGGTGTTTGCATGCTTTCTTACTCCAGAGCAGGATACCCAGTCTCATTGAGTATCTTGTCGGTAGAGGTAAAAAGTATGCAATACATTTACGGTCACAATACCGCCACAAAACTAGCAGCAACCAGCAACCATGATCGAATCAACACCATCACCAGCATCGCCCGCCGATGCCGTCGCCGCCAACGCCTCGCCCATGATCGTCGTGCAGTCTGGTTCTGTTGAAGATGACGATTCATCCATCGATCCTCGCATTGATCCTGTTCTTCGCAAAAGTCATCTACAGCACACCCAGGAATTTTTTGAAGCAACACAATCAAGATGCTCAAAGATTGTTACTCAATTTCTTCGCCGCAAGATGAAAGTGAAAACACAGGAAGCTGGTGATCCACTTACCACCAATGTCCAATCGCCCACGGATAATATTCGCACAGATGTCGCCGTCGTGGATGCTGCCGCTGCTGGTAGAGCATTGATTACTCTATCTACCACTCGATCATCTAATATTGTATTAGATCTACCACCCGCTCCAACAATTGACGCTGCGTGGGTTATTTGTCAGGTTGACACTAATACACCATTCACAGTAAAGTATTACACAATGGATAAGTACTGGAAAGGTATAAATGTGCAAGCACCTGTTCTGGATAGAAAACATAGATTGTCTACAATTAGACTATCAACATAATGCTTGTAATTCAATCTTTATACAACTCTGGAAATAATTTCATAACATATTGAGTCCACGGTGGCATGGGATCGTCCACCTCTTCCATAACATCAAGACTAGTAAGAATGCTATACTCAATCTTACTCAAGACAGCGTGGTTGATAGCTCTCTTGCATACAGTCCGGACAAGAGTACCAACTCACATCTTCTTCATGTTGTCCTTCTTGAGCCGCTTGGCACCAGCATCCCAAACACTCGTAATCATGAATTTATTGTAGCCAAGCTTCTTGCTTGTTACATCATCCTTTTCGGTAATCTCACTGATGGTTTGCTCATTAAGAGCATCATCTGAAACACGGTTATCGTTGTCATCCAACAATATTGCTCTATTTGCTGTCGCCTCTTCTTCTAAATCAGCAACAGTGTCAGAGTTGACTTCCTCAGAGTCAACATCCGATGGCACATTGTTCGTTGAGTCGTCCACATCAGCCACATACTCGTCCTCCTCCACCACGGGATCAACCTCATCCAATATTTGGCCAATGCTGCTCAGCAATGCAAACACTCCGTCCTCTCTATCAGTACTAATCCGACCCTCGAATTTTGGATCTGTCAATACCGTCTTCATGTTAAACCTAAGAGATCATTGATGTCGTTGTCAAATACATCATCTAGATGCGCTGCCCCATGCGCTTCGGTTTGTTGTTCATCACTGCTAAACACCTAAAAAGGAGCTAGGCAGCGACACGCCATGGGCGGACACTCAAACACGTGATGACTAGTAATTCACTGTCTAATGTTAGGTGATGAACAACAATGAGTTGTTCATCGTCTATTATTATTTGATGCCGCCGCTCGCCGCTCGTTCGTCGTCGCGCCGGCCTCTCCGCCACTGTCTGTGCCAGAGAAAGGAGAAAGTATCCGCTCGCGTTCCGCTTGTGGATACTCCCTCCGCTCACTAGAATGCCATCGGTAGAAGCAGACTTCCCCAAGTCTAACACTCATGTTCCCCTTGCCCTTTGCTGCCGATACCATGGGGGCCTCATGATTTTTAGCCGCATCTGCCGCCTTTGCCGCTTTGCTCGCGGCACCCTTGTTTTTTTTCTCCATTGCTACTCCCGCTTGTCGGACAGCATTTGATTCCGCTTTAGCTGCTGATGTCAATTTATTCATCCTGGATTTTGCATCACATCTACTGACAGCAATAGCCCGGCCGCTAGTGATAAAACCATCATCATCACAACTTCCCTTCAGCGCTCCATTGCCACGTTGCTGCGTCCACGGGAGTTTCGACTACTTTTGAGCTTAGGGGGCACGAGCCATTTGTTCTGGCCCGTGGTGGTTGTGGTATTTCTTGACTCTGCTGGTTCATTCATCGTGATTGTGTTTGCGTCGATGACTGGTGAAGGAGACATTGCTGCTGATATGGCTGTAATCTCTGCTTTTGTGGGTAGCGAAAGAGGTTTTTCTTGAATTTTGATGGACGGCAGCGCTCCATGGACGATTTCAACGAATGAGGGGCCGTAGTTGATCGTTTTTGATGCTGTTTTGTTTTTCAGAATTGTTCTGTTATGGTTTGAGAGCTATACCAAAAGGGGCGATGCTGTTGTTGATTTGCAAGGAGAGTTGTGGTAGTATTGATATTTGTTAGTTGAGAGGTTATCATTATTGTGGCAGTACTACTACTGCTACAAATTCCTCCATAGAAAAAATAATATTTCATCTTATTTCATCTTGTTTTGTTCTTGTATCTGTTCATTTTTGATCTGGTTCATCTAAATTCAGGGCAAAAAAGGGCCCTATTTGAACCTGCGCCAAGAGAATGCGACAGCCAAATAAGTGCCTTCTATGACCTAACAATTATAGCGCACTTTCGGAAAGTGGATCGCGCGGATTAGCTTGTAAGTAGGTATATAGGTAGGGACCATAGTAGGTAGATACAAGCTCAACCAGCATGATGACCCTTGCGGCCACATGAAACATGAACCATGAGACACTTACCCAGGCTCTCACTTCATCGCTGCCATCGTCGTGTCCATTAATGCCGCCATAGGTTCTTCCTAGTACTAAGTTTAATGCGGCCATGGTTATTTTTACAGTACTACCATTAAATTAAAGATAGGTAAACATTATTTGAAGCCATTTATCATTATAATTTTAGTTCTATTGATTGCTGTTCTATTTCCATTTGTTCGTCTGGCGACCGTTGATTGTTCATTCGCCTGGCGAATGTTGATTGTCTCTTTGCCTGGCAACTGTTGATTGTTTATTCGACTGACGACTGTTGGTGTTGTTGTTGAATCGATTCAACTGCTTGGCTGTTGATTGATTCGACTGCATGGCGGTTGTTGATTCGGCTGCTTGGTTGAGAAGTTGATTCGCCTACTGTTGATTCGTGTGGTGTTGATTCATCGCCTGTTTATTGGTCATTGCCATGAGTACCAACCAACATCCCCTTTGCAATACCAACTACATGGCCCATACGTACCAACCAACATCCCCTTTGTGATACCAACTGCATGGACCATGCGTACCAACCAGCACATACCCTTTGCGATAACAAGAGCATTGCTCATGCATACCAACCAATATCTTCTTTGCGATACCAACAGCATGTCCCATGCGTACCAATCAACATCTTCTTTGCGAAATCAACAGCATGGCTAATGCGTACCAACCAGCATCCCCTCTGCAAAACCAATGGTACAGCCCATGCGTACCAACCAACACCCCCTTTGATGAATATTCGCGTTAGTTGACAATTATCCGTTGGCTGTGTTGATTATTCACTGGCTGTTCATCCTTGGCTGTTGAATATTCCTTGGCTTTTTATTATCCATCGGCTGTTAATTTGCCGGCTGTTGATCATTCATTGGTGATTGCATTAATTGTAGGCTGATGATTATTTGCGCTGGTTGACGATTGCCGATTATACGTTGGCTGTGTTGAATATTCGTCGGCTGTTGATCCTTGGCTTCTGAATATTCGTTGGCTTTTAATTATCCGTCGGCTGTTGATCCGTCGGCTGTTGATCGTTCATTGGTGATTGAGCATTCGTTGGTTGATGATCATTTGTCGGCTGTTCGATTATTTGGCTGTTTGAAGAATGGATATGATGGTGCCATATTGCAATAGGACCGATTCGGATGGGCATTCAGCCATGCAACTGGTGAGGCAGTGGCGGCCGTCTATGGTGGTGGATGGGAGGACGTAGTGAGATGCCGAATATGTCGGACATGGCATCCACGATGATTTCCTTCTGGGTGGTAGGGATTTCATCTATTATGATTTTTGGAGTTGGAAGATGGACAATGGATATGATTGTGCTATCGTCCAATATGATTGATTCTGATGGACATTCAGACCTTGCGACCACCGCGGGCGTTGACGGCGGTGGATGGGACGACATCGGTTTGGTTAAAGAGGTTCCCTCTTTGACCGTCGGGCATTCTCTTCTGCGCGGGGTCAAAGAGGGCGCCCACTTTTACCTGAATTTAGGTGCCCCAACCCAACTATTGAAATGTGTGCCCATCACAGTTCAATCAACAAACTGTCTGTGTTGGGCACCAAAAATTAATGAAAAAGACCCAGTACAGGCTGAGCACTGCCTTCCCCCAATTTGGTGTACATTATTTCATAGCAAATGGACAGTATGTACGCTACGTATCGTAAATAATCCCCCGTCTGTCTGTCACACACTACATTCACCTCTCCTGTGTCTCCTGTCCATCCACCCGACGGACCACCAGAAACTCTTGACACAAAAATCAAGAGCAACCGCCCAAAGCCGCAGCAAGAGATGAAAAGAACAAACCTCATGCCAATGGTTTGGGCAATTGCATAAGCTCACTACAAATCCACTCCAGAAAGTAAGGCACGGAGCGCGGCAACAAACGATCAAGCAAATATCCCATTGAAGAAAATAGCATATTAACAACATACTATCATCATCATGACGCCCTTCAGCGACCCAAAGAACAAATCCAACAGCAGCAAAAAGAACGAAAATGGGTTCCAATTGCTCAACCTTTCTCCGCCCATCTATGCCGGAATTAAGAAACTTGGCTTTCGCACCCCTACGCCGGTACAGCGCAAGTCGTTACCGGTATTGTTGACTGGCGCGGATGCCGTTTGCATGGCTCGTACTGGAAGTGAGTTACTCTATTCTTTTTCTTGGATGTATACTTTGTGTTGATGATAATTGAGCATGATGTATTCACTAACAATATTTGCATTACATCATTACTTGCACAGGTGGAAAGACAGTAGCATTTTTGGCTCCAGTATTAGAACGATTGGTGGCAGCCCGAGGCGAAAACGACAGCAGCAGCAGTCACAGCAGTGGCACTTCGAAATCGGCATACGCCGTCATCCTCTCACCAACACGCGAACTCTCCCTCCAAACCCTCAAGGTATTAAACCTTCTAGGACAATACTGCATACAAAATTACGGATTCAATTTCATCGGGATTAACGGTGGAGAATCGATGGAGAAACAATTTGAATTACTTGCGTCTCATCCAGATGTGATTGTGGCCACTCCAGGACGGTTGGCGCATCATTTGAGCGAGATTCCCGACTTTCATCTGCGTCAGTGTGAGATGGTGGTGTTTGATGAAGCGGATAGGCTGTTTGAGATGGGATTTGCATTACAGTTGCGTCAGATTTGTAACACCATGCCGGAACATCGACAGACGATGCTGTTTTCGGCGACGATGCCCAAAGCCTTGGTAGAATTCACCAAGACGGGGATGATGCACGATCCAGTGGTAGTGCGGCTTGATTCGGAAGTGCAGGTTAGTGATGAGCTGAGAATTGGATTCATCACCTGTCGTAGCGCAGAGAAGGATGCTGTGTTGTTGCATCTAGTGCGGGATGTGTTGCCGTTAATGAAGGGGACTGATACTACGGGCGCCAATGCAATAGAAGAAGAGGATGTTGAAGAAGAAGAAGAACTAGAGGAGGACTCAAAGAAAAAAAAGAAGAAGAAGAAAAAAAAGAAAGAAAAGAAGCATGTGGGAAAACATTCCAAGCGAGGGCTTACCCTTATTTTTGCAGCGACGAGGCATCATGTGGAATATCTGACATTGTTGCTCACTTCATCAGGACTCTCTGCAGCACATATTTATGGTAATATGGACAACGAGGCGAGGCAACACAATCTGAGATCATTTCAAAATGGTCTATGCCCAATTTTAGTAGTCACTGATGTCGCTGCGCGAGGAATTGATATACCCCTGATCGATCATGTTATTCACTATGCATTCCCGCCATCGGCAAAATTATTCATTCATCGCTCCGGTAGGGCAGCAAGAGCAGGTAGAATTGGATACTGCTGGGGAATTGTTGATCCAGAGGAGCTGCCATACATGGTTGACTTGCATTTATTCTTAGGGAGAAGTATGAGCACTGGGCAGATCGAACTGAGCGAATCCAATGTGGATGATTCTGAAGAAACTGGGAAAGAGGAAGAATCATTGGAGGATGCAAAAGATGGAAAGAAAGAAGAAGTCGCTCCATTGGAGGATGCAAAAGATGGAGAGAAAGAAGAAGTTACATATACATTAGATGAGATGACTCCAGATATGGTCCACTATGGATCTGTCCCAGAGTCCGTGTTAGTGGAAGAAGTGGAAAATGTGAGGAGGATTGCCGATTCAGAACTTGCTGGATCCCATGATGCTGAAACGCTTCGTAACTTGACGAAAGTGTGCAACAATGGTTAGTATTTTTGCCTGTTTGCAGAGTGATACTTGCAAGTTATATAATACCGCTCACTCATTCACTACTTTTGGTACCATTCTTCATATGTAGCCATGAAGCAATACAGAAGATCGCGGCCCGAGGCAAGTAGAGCGGGAGTAAGGCGTGCCAAGGCTCTTCTTGAAGGTGAAAAGGAACGTGGTACTGGACGACGAGTCTTGCACACCCGTGGCGGCATCCCTTCTCATCCAATGCTGAGGGGAATCGAAATTGAAAAGCTGAAGGCCACTTTGGGCTTTCATAGCGATGAATTATCGGAAAAAGAAATCCAACAGCAAGAGAAGATGGCAAAGAAGAAAATGTCTGACCTAGAAAAGAGGCAAGATTTTCTTCGTGCCATGGCAAATTTCCGCCCCAAGGAAACTGTGTTCGAAGCCTTTGCAACTGGAGGTCAAAGAGACATGATCTATTCTGGCCAGGTGGACAAGTGTACCAGTGGAAATGGAGCTGCATTAGTGGCAATGAAGAGTATGAGGAGACAGATGAAAATTGCACGTGATAAGGGCAGTTCTCTGGTGATTGCAGGCACCAAGTCGGCCCAGGCTTTGAATGGGGATGAAGTAGAGTCTGATGAAGTAGATGGCATCCAACAGTTTGACAATGTTGAGGATAATGGTGATGGAGCGGCTGATGGAAGTAATGATATGGTGGAAGCGAAAAAGGGGTTTACCACTGCCATGCCTCCCTCAAAGCCTCCCGCTGTCAATGTAGAAGATAAGCGGCGCCTTTCCAAGGCAGAGCGCAAAAAGTTGAAGAAGAACCCAACTTACAAACCCACTCCTAGCAGCGATGTAGCCTCCAACAAGGCCAAAGCCAAACGTGGTTCTGACTTCCGCGATGATCTCAACTTTATTGAAAATGATGTAACACATGATACAGCTGCCGCCGCGCGTGATCGCCAGATGGAAGCAGCTATGCAACCTTCTGCATCGACCAGCTCTAAAGGATCTACTGCCCTTGCGTACCGCATTGAAGAAAACATGCTGGACATAGTTGGAGATGAGAATGTCGATTTGGTAAAACGTCAGCGTATGATGAGATGGGATAAGAGCAAGCGAAAGTATATCCAAACAACTGTTGGTGACGAGCTGAGTGGTGACTCAAAAAGTAAGAAGATAAGATTAGAGAGTGGAGCGTTGGTGAAGAACGATAGGGCGAAGCTAGGAGAACTTTATGAAAAGTGGCAGAAGAAGACAAACAAAAGTATTGGAAGGGTAGGTGTGTTTGATGATTTGATCGAGGATGCTGGCACTGAGGATGCTACTTCGTCCAAGAAGGGCCAGAAGGGTGCTGGCAAGAAAGCTAAGGAGACTGATGAAAGGAAGACAGTAGTAGCTATCAGAAAGGAACGCGAGAAGAAGGAGAATATGCGTATTAAAAACATGAAGAAGGATGATCGGAGACAATTGGAAAGCAATAAGCGTGCAGATAAGGAAGCACCCCAAAGTACTGGTAAACGTCCAGGGAAACAGGGACCACGTGGAAGGTGGAATGGCAATAATAAAAAGGGGGGTAAAAATGCATCAAAATTACCACGTAAGGGCTATTGATCCATTCGGTGTTTTTTCACGAGCAAATAATAAAAGCCATGATAATAAATCGAATTCTGACTTTGGTTCGCTTGGTGCTTCAAGCAAGGAGTGAATGCACATGACATTGAACATGTATGTGATGGATGCCTGAGCTTTTATACTTGATAAAAATTATGTATGCCTGAGTGTCCTTAGCTTTATCTACATGTGCAGCTTAGTTGTTGTTACATTTACTCAAGATATAAGAAGAACAAGTGCTGCAACAGTAGCTGTTTATGAGAAGGAGAGTAGAAAATAAACTCAAACATAACTTTCAGATAGAGTGGATGGTTCTCATCCTCTCTCTCCAATGTTTGTCGTTGGAATCTGCAAGGGCAATAATAAAAAGTGGGTAAACGATAAGTCTCACCAGAGCATTCCATAGTAACAACTAGGATCTAATTGATGACTTTTCGCATGCAGAATTTGTGGCATACCTCGCTTACCCCATGATGTGAATGACTCCGGCTCAGGCGGTTTTAACCTTCATGCTTGGGCGAAATATTCAAATTAATACTACTTAATCGCTACTGAAACAGAGCTGTGAAAATTCTTTTAGATTTCAAATAGTAATAATGCTAATAATGAATATATTTTTTCATGTCTGTCGCAGAGCTTGACAGGTACAGTGCACTGCCCCAGGCTGTCTGCTTCAAGGCACAGAACATATATGACTTGGGCTCAATGAGCTTACACTACTTGGTAAAAATATTACATGTGCAGCTCTCTTGTTGTTACATGGTCTCAAGATAAGCAGAAGAACAAGTGCTGCAACCGTAGCTGTTTGTGATAGAGAGGGGGAAATAAACTCAACCAGACCTCACATAGTGGATGATTCTCATCCTTGCAACCGCATCATGCAGCGTTCTCGTAATAATATTTTAATAGCAAGCATCTTTGGTCAAGCACACGCCATCACTGTAAAATTCATCACAACATGCCTCCGCAGACTGAAACATAAAATCATGGAGATTGTTCCATGTCGTTGGATAATCATAGCTATTTGTGCATGTTCTTAGTTCAGGTGTTGTCGGATGATATAGTCCTCCACAATAGGAAGGCTGCGCCATCATGTCGCACACATCTTTCACGGCACAGTTTCCTGGAAAGTTGGCGGCACAACACTCGTCCACAGTATTGAATAAAAAATTTGATCCTCTATTATTTGATACAAGCAGGCGCAGGATGAAGAGAAAATATTAGCTCGCTGAGGACATCATAGACACAGAAAATTGAAAAAGAGCTTACAGTACTGGTTCGTAATCCCACAATAAAGGATATCCTGAAGAGTCGTTGATGCACTCATCTTGGTCCATCTTATAATACCACTTAAAATAACTGCATTCTGTCGTAGGAAGAGAGGTCGGTTCATTTGTGGATGGTGACAATGACGGCTGTGGCAGAAGCAGGGTTTATATTAGGGTTTGCATCCAAATAAGATACCACAAAACTCATAAGTGTGTGGTACACTAGCCTCGAACTTACTGATTCAGTTGGATTTTTCGTTGGCTTCATGGTTATCTTAGGTTTCGTTGGTGTGTTGGTGGGCATGATTGTTGGAGTGGCTGTTAACATGCAATCATTTAAAGGAATCCAAGAAATGGTAGCGCAACACTCCTCAGGTTTCGAATATGAGGTGGTCCATTGGTTTTTCCTCCCACCGCAGGGCGGCTCTCCAGTGCAATCCTGTACGCACCTGTGTTGGGTGGAATAATGCAGCGAATGAATAACATGCCAACTGCTTAATCATATCAGTCTAAAGCCAGCACATACGGTGGAAAAACTTACTTGCTTGAGTTCGCTACAGCATACCACTCAAACTCAACTATCGGGCTTCGGGTAGGCTTTGGCGTGGTAGGGAGGAGAGTAGGAGTTTTTGTTGGCAGATTGGTTGGCTTTCTACTTGGTGACTTGGATGGTATTGGTACAGCATTGGCCCCATCAGATAGTGTAACTTTCTGATCTGATGCAGCACAGATATCGTCGGTTTTGCACAAGGGGGAAAAACCAAAGTAGCTGAAAAATAACGAAAGTGAGGTTTTGTTTATGGTTATCCTTGGCACCTAATGATGAAACTTAAGTGAACTCACCTGCAACAGGCATCTGCAGATTCGAAGAGAAAGAACTGTCTAGCACTTGGACTATTCCAGAGCCCTGGGTAGGAATAAGAATTGGTGCATCTATCCATACGGGCAGCATGAAAAAAATTTAACGAGGCATTAGTTGGTGTCCAGAGTAAATGAAAAACAAAGCAGCCCATTTACTCACGCTGGCTCGCTAAAATCTTCAAGTGGATGCCATGACGCCGATTCGCACGGTGGTCTCTCTGGGCTTGAAGTACTGGGAATTGATGTAGGTGAATCGGTTGCGAATGGCTGCATCGACGGGCTTTCTGTGGGGCCTCCCGATGGATGCAACGCCGATGGATGCAACGTCTCCTCGGAGTAAGTAGGGTTCCATGTTGGAATTAACGTCTTTGTAGTAACAATGGCAGATCTGTAAGTCAGCGTCCCTGTAGGTACCTGTGGTGGCGCATCAGCTTCATTAAAAAGGCCTGATGATTCTCCCAAACCCTTGAGAATGGAGGAAAAGACTCCAGTGTCAATATAATATTGCAAGTGTGATTCTAGCTCGTCAAAGGCAACCTCTCCTATGGGACCAGTTGCATACTGACAAGCAGCATTACACCGAGCAGGGATTGATAATTCAAATTCAAGTGACTGCGCTTGGGAAGCCCGCCTCGAAACCTCATTGTTTTCATCAATTGCACTCTCCCCCAATCTTCTGCGTAATCGAAATTGGAAGCTCTGCCCTGCAAAAGTCAACAGCTCAACAACTATCCCTTGCGCTACGATCGGCGACTTGAGCATCACCGAAGTGATTGTATTGATGAGCACAATCTTAAGTGTGGACCAATCCTGACTATTGTATTGTGGAATGGTCAAAAGATCTAGTGACACAGATCCATACATGTCCAGTTCAATGATTGTGTCTGGTATTTCCGAGGGATCGAAGCCTCCCAACTCTTCTGGTGTTGCCTCCAGGCACTGCATTGCATCCGGGCTAGCTTCTCTGCAGCATTCAACATACTTACTAAATGTGTTTGAAATATAGTAAGGCTTGGTCATGTTGGGTGCATTGCTGTTGACGCATATCGAGGAGCCGTGTGGCACATAATATACAGGTAGTGGCGTCTCCCCATCCCCCAAAGGTAATGCTGCCAAACATTTTTCTTTGGCAAAAGATTGGTGACAGCAAGAGATGGCATCACCAAATATTTGACGGATGTAGTGAGGTCTGGGGAATTCAGCGTCATCTAGGCACATCCCACTGACATGAGTGATGTAGTATATTTTAGGAGTATTAGTTGGGGAGGCAGTAGTGGGTACACGGGTTGGTATTTGAAAAGTTGGCTTTTGGGTAGGCTGGTAAATGTAAAGTGGGGTGTCAGATCGCATGTTTTTTCTTAGCAAAGGCAACTTCTTGCGCATGATAAAACTTACTACTCTCACGGGAGGCTTAGTGGGCTCTGCGGTCACAATCAAATTTGGGTCGATTCTACAACGATCATAGATTTGACAATCTTTGCCCCCGTAAAATATAGAGCAGCACTTCTCTGAAGTCGGTTGAAACATGTTGTTTCTCATGCTCGTTCGTAGCCACTGCTCTGGATAATCTACAGAATAATATCATAGTGGAAGTGTACTGGTTGAGTCTTGATGCTGTGATATTATATTACAAAATACAATCAAACGAACTTACTTTCATCATTGGTACATCCATCTTCACCTTCCAAATCCTGTAATGGATGAAGTTACATATGAGAGGCTGTCAACAAAATGAACTCTCATTACAAAATAATAATAGGCACGCACCGCATGCCAGCCAGGACTGACGCAATCAGCACTGGATGACGGAGGGTCGGCTGGCTCGTCCGATGGAGGATTAGCGGGCGCTTGGCATCCTCTATCATAGATTGTGCAACCATTCCCACCATTAAAGAAAGCATTACAGCCTGTTTGAAAGAAGGGTCAATTAACATAATAAGAACGTATGGTTTAGGAACGCAAGATAAATTTGTAACGCATGAAGATAAAAGAGTCGGAAACAAAACTCACATTCTTGGGCTGTACCCTTGAACATATTTGCACCAACTTGAGGGATATTCCATTCTTCCGGATCTATGTGGATTGAGAAGCGAACAAGAAATATTCAGATGCATGAATATTGTAGAGAAGAAAACAAAAATTTCACCATGGAAATAATATTTCATATAAATATAGACTACAAATAATATTTCATATGAATATATATGACTCACACTCATCATCGTTCGTGCAGCCATTTTGGAAGGTCATTTCTGGATGCCATCTGCAGTGAGAGGACGAAGATGAAGGCGACGGGGCAGGTACCTCCAATTGACAACCAGTATCGTAAATTTTACAATCATCACCAGCACCAGGGAAAAAGTTATCGCAACAAGCTTGACCAGTCTCGTGGAACATGAAGTCCTTCACCTCAGGAGCTAGCCACTCTTCTAGATAGTTGACATCGTCACTGCATCCATCTTGATTTGTCATGTCTGCATGATAGCCCATGCATGATTTTAGTTGTCGTGTAGTAGTGCCGTCTTTATCGATAATTGATGTCGATGATGATTGATCATGTTCTTTGTCTTTGGTTGCGGCCGCTGCCACCGTCTCATCGAACATGTTTGTAAATCGGCCTTTCTGCTCGATCTTCTCAATATAATCATCATTCCGGCGCAGGTTCTTCCGTGTACGACGAGGCCTACTACTATTGCTCCAATATTTGTTATCGACGGCGGAGGAGGCCTCCTCAGCGGCGATGCTGTGCGACGTCAGAATTATTGCGTGCAATGCCAATACACCGAGCGTCACGGCGGGGATGGATGAATTTCCCACCATATCGAAATAGATGAGTGGTTATTTTGGTCAGAGAGTTGTGATAAAAGAGAGGGGATTGAACGTTTCATTGGATTGAGGGGACATGGCTATGGGGCATGCCCTTGGCCCTTGGTTCTGGCATGTCATGCTCGGTCATGTTGCAATGTTGGTGTTGGTGTTGGGATTTTTTTGGAATTTTTTGGACTTTTTGGCCCAATAAACTAATCATGTACCTAGTCTTTTGTTTGCCGTTCATTCAATAATTCAACTCTCTCTCTAAAATAGCCTTTGCCCTGCTTTGCTCACTTAAGCCCTCAAAAGGCCCTTTAGTCTTTTTAACTTTAACGAAGCTTAAACCTATATCCGCTTGAAAAAGGGCCAATATACCGCTCACTCATCTTTCGGCTCATTCATCACGAGCTTCCTTCATGAGTAGATATATTCTTACCTATTTTATTTCTGAAACTACTGAGTGGTCAGTGTAGTGGTCATGTTCGCTTAGAAACCTTACTCCAGGAGCGAGATGGATGTGTTGTCACGCAAGGTGTAGGATATGGTGCAGGATGTGTTGTGGGAGGAAAATTGCACTGGGCAACAATTGAGATGAGAAAACGTCTTGAGAGTGGCATCTTGAGGCAATCTACTCCTATGCCTAAGTACTCAAGCACGGGAAGACAATGGTGGTGGTGGAATCTTGTCGTACAAGCTACGCATATGGTAGAATCTCTTTTATTTAGCAGACCCACGGTTTTCGTCTTTGTGACGTGTCAAATTTGAAACTTCAGCACAGGACTCGTATCCTCTCTGACTCTTGATCCGTGACTAAGGTAGACTAAGGTCATCATCCATCATGATGCTAGGTATAGGTTTAGATTTTGGGTTCTTTTTTGTCTGAATGGGTTCTTTGGATCCGTTCTGAGGATTTGCACCCACACTGCTAGGAAATCACCACACTTGCCGTAGAAAAGTAGAATAGACCATGTGGCCAATTGCTAATCTGCCCGACCACCAGCCGTCGTCGCTGTCCGCCGGCCGCTGTTCTTGTCGCGCCTCCGCTGTCCATGATATCGTATTCATTTCCGTCTCCTCTAGACAACCATAGCTAGGTGGTTCTGCCCAAACAGAACCCGCCAAAAAAGTATGTTCCCTAAAATCTAC
>JAZGVS010000458.1:0-14547 GCA_037356235.1 Bacterosira constricta
AGTTAAAATAGGTAAACCCATATAATTCTGAATCCTGAGCTCACGCTCTAAATGATAGCGTAGTTCATTAATACAAATAGGTTAGTCTGGTGGGTTTCATTTTTAAGGACTACTAGCCAGATTACCTCAGATTACCTTGGTGATGGTCTCTGCGGAGCGCTCTCAAACCCCAGTTTGTACCCTCAAATATTTACGATTTTGCATTTCTGCACTAGCCTACTGGATAGTATTTGCACGGGCTAACCAGTGCAAAAAGTTTCATGTTAAAATTCGCTCTGGTTGTAGCTGGTTGTCTCACATTATGCCCGCCCGGCTAGAAAAAGGCATAGCAACCCAACCCTACGGTACGCCTACGCCCTCTCGAGTACACCCCTCTCACCCCCCAGAGAAGGAAGTATTACGACCTCCAATTTTTCCGTTTGCGAAGAGTTGCGAAACATAAATTATACCAAAACAAATTCCCACATACGTACAGAAATTTAAATTTCTTTGAACCAGAAACAAGAATCAGAGGACTTCGTACCCCATGTCGAAAGCTCTTCCTATCACATTGGAAGAAGCAAGCAAAAAGAATACCTGATGTAGCGCGCACCAAATCATGTACACCCGCGATCCAACGCAAGAAAAGATCCAGAGAAAATTACAAATTACATGTTCCAAGGATACATGCCGGGAGAATGTGCTGCTGTCAACATGATACCGCGGTGCTCAAACAACATGGTGTAGGGTGGTGTAGGGTATGTCACTGTAGCTGTACCTAGAGTCCAGTGAAGGGTGAAGGCAAAGATCAAAGGAAGTCAAAGAAGGCACTCACGAAAAAGAGATGATAATAATGCCAATGCCCCTTAAACGGCGAACAGTAATTGACGATTCATCTGCATCACCTCCCCAACAATCGCTTGGATAGACAATCATTGCCCAATTAATCACCCATATATATTGCACACCAAAGCCGGCAAATCTGCCCCAAATTTTCACAGCAGCGGCATCGCATCACCACCATGGATCCAGCCCTCGCCCTCCCATCCTTCGACTCCCGAACCTACACTTACGAATCCGACACCGAAATACCGCACATTCCAAACGACGAAGGCGAAGGAGAATCCATAAACTCCAGCACCACCTCCCCTAAAATGTCTTCTCCCGGAGGATACAGTGGCAAATCTGCCCGATTCAAATCCGCCATGACGACGAGGGCACGCCAACGGAGGATGAGGCGCATGCGCGATGGAAGTGGAGGCACACCCGGTGGTGGTGGAAGTGTGCGGAATGATCCTCCGTGTGCTCCTGGCACGCCGGGGACTCCGGGGAGTATGGCGAGTGGTGTGAGCACCATGGATGCGAGTTTCGGGAGTACTCCTGGGATGAGTACGGGTAATAATAATGGTAGTAATGTACCACCCCTTCCTACGAGTACTTTGGTTGCTGCCATCTCACCAGGGAGTCCGAACGATCGTTATGTTTCGAATGGTAAGGATCAATTTGATGTGGAGCAGATGCGTTCGTGTCGTGGTTTGCCTGCCTCTCCTGGCACGTCGACGTCGAGGACACCAGGACCTCCCCGCAACAACAGCAATGGTGTTTCNCAATTGTTTATTGCCAGTACCTATCTAAGGCCACGATGTGGGGTACGAACCTACGGCAAGGCGATGGCGGACACGGACGTAATCTAATGTTTACGTTACGACGGTAACAGTATGCCGGAGTGTATATAGTGGGTACGTATTGATACATCATATGAACTGCTAGATACCATTTTTCATTCTGTGAGGTGCTTGAAACAACATTGGTTTACAAGAATTAAATTCTCTGCGAAGAGGTCAAATTTCCTTCTGCTGATTTCAAGAAGAGGATGCCAAACCCGCATGGTACTTCTGACACCAAGCGAAAGAAAATGGAAGAACCTGAATTGGACAAAGAAGACAGCCCTCAACCAGGATCCTTGTCTCATGTACCACGAATCTAAGTGTGCAATTGCCTCGTACCATGCTACAATCCGAACATACATTAAGGCAGTATCCGATATGCATGAGGACCGCGAACTTAGTTTGAGAAATAGCCCGACGTGAAATGATCCACAATGAGATGGTCCACTATATGGAAACAAATCGATCTACATATAATCCTTACTCATTGAATGCATTGTTAATTGATTGGATCCATCTTGGCCGCTTTGTGGGCTACCACAGCATTGAGTGGTGCCAAACCACACATACAGACTACCTCAAAATCAATCACCCCCAATTGGGAAGGTCCTTTGTCTTATGCATTCATTGCAGAGGATTTTCGATTTCTCAACAAACATAAACATCCCATCAAAGAGGATCTCAAAACGGTCTCTATTGTTGACATCACATTTGTTTCAATCCGCTTCTGCAAACAGGAAAATGATATGAACTATGAAATCATACATTACTTTAAAGACTCCGTGAATCCAGCCTTTTGTCCAGCTCACATCAGCTTTGGTCACCCGTGACCCGGAAACAGTATTTGACCTATGACTGGCCAAACATACGCCTGTAAGCTAGCTAAATACCATGGACGGCAATTGTGATATGTGTTCTGGTATGCTCCACATACATAATGCACAGTTGGTCCCCATTAATTCTCCATCAGTACTTATGATCTCAATTCCAGATCATAGTTCTTTTTCTGACTGTGAATGAGACAAAGAACTACAAGCTGGATTTTTTAAACTATGAATTGACTGAGAAACAATGGGGACAAGGTCTACAGGAGCCCGTAGAGTATCAAAAACTCTGCAGTAATCAGCTGTCGAACTGATGCGTAATGCCGCCTTCATCATCTGCAAACAAGCATTGCGATTTGGTGTCCCCACTGAGGAGCAACTGAGGAGCCGATTGATGTATTCCATTATGAGGCAGGGGAATACAAGGATCAGCATTTTTTCTCACGCCCAACCCAGGGCTTAATAAGATAAGATGGGGTTATTTGCAGCACAGACCATTCTATGGATGAAAAAGACGCAGGATCAAAATAATAAGTGGAAGACGATTGGCGCTACTTCATAAACTATTGATGCGCAACGTGTGCGGCAATCTCTAGGCGTCATGTTCAATTTCATGCGTCCTGCCATTATTGACCATGACACATATCGCCGCACACGTCGTGCATCATCAACAGGTTGTGAAGTAGCGCCACTCGTCTTCACACTCTCGCCTAGCTTTGCCACGCTTTTGTCTAGTTGTAAGCAAAAGTTATTATTTTGATCCTGATCATACTCTAAAACAATTCTTAGGGCCAGGCATCTGTGCTGTGAATAACCATATCATATCTTATTAACCCCTGGCCCAACCTACATAACTGCTACCTTTCTACAATCGGTGATGCAAAAAGTCTTCCAACACAAACCAGACGACCAATCTCTCCATCAATGGTCATCTCATTCAATTTGTATCACGGCTTGCAACCTCCTTCACCAACAGGGTTTCTCCGACTCCCACATCCAAGCTCGTCTATGTTGGAGGAGCAAAGCTTTCTTAGACTTTCTTCAAAATACCTTGTATACTGCCACAGTCCACACCAAAGCCCTGTGTATCCCCTCAAATAATCTACCAGTACCAGCACTTTCAGAAAATTACACACCGATTACCATATCCTCCAGGGAAATATGACAAACCACATCCGATTCTGACCCTCTGCTCCAATGCTACCATGAACACAAAGAGCTTGAACAGGTCATGCATACCAGTGCCACTTAAATATCAGTTTAGTAAGTCAGTAGTAGCCTTGTACTCTCCATATTTCCATCTGTTTTCTTATCATATCATGCTCCTTCATACAGTGGCATATAACTATGAGAATGAATGTTACCTCCATCTCGCCGCACCAGAGATAATTGCATACTACGCACAGTATCATCACAATTGATCATGATGGGTAGTTGCAATGTTTCCATTTGGGATCCACATTCCAGTTGGGACTCCAGTTGGGTTGGACACAAAACAAAAACGTAGCCAAGTTTTGTAACCAACTAGAGACATAGTTTCCAAATCACACAAGCTTACCGTGTATCATTACTCTATGTATGTCGCATGTCTCTTTCTCATTCTATCTCATAGTGCAGCTCATATACACATGATCAAGGCGTGATGTAAGGTATTCCAACTTGTTGGAATAGAGAAAAAATGGCAAAAGAGTTGAGATTTGAGATGCTGAAGCCAGCGCGCTCATTTTTTGGCGATAATTTGGTTGCAAATCAAAAAAATTGTCTTACACGTCTACAGCAAGATTGTTATGCCACCCACCTCGCCTTATCATTTCTGCCCACAACAAAAACAACATCTAAAATAATATAAACAAGAGAAGTATCTCTTCTAATACAGATATGTATGTTTTATGTATGACAGTACTAACTTGATGTGCAGCTTGCTGTCACATTTTTCTCATTCTCGTCTAGGATGAATGAACTCGTCACCAATCTTGAAAGCAACGTCATTTCTTCTCTAATCATGCTGGCATACCCCGGACCCCCCTTACTATCAATTGCCACTATACTGACAAAAGAAATATAACATCAGGCCGGTAGACACGTGTTGTCCCGACACTGTCTCTGATTTGTTTATCCAAGGAAGCACAGCTCTCAAAAAGTAGGTCCATCATTTCAACATCTTCTTTGACAAGCCCATTCCCACAGCATGTGCAGATCTGCCAACTCAGCATCTTCTTGTCTTTCCCCAATGACAACCAGAAAACAAATTCCATACCCTCTGTTTGAGTTGATTACCATACTGGACCAATTTTCTCCTCATCATCTACCTTCGAACTCTGGTTTCCGTCCATAACTCAGTCTCGGAAGGATATTCGTAATCGACTTTGTAAATTTTCCCACTAGTTGCATGATACTTGCGCATCAGGTCCATTTCATATCTCTAGAAATTTCCGTTCTCCTTCATTTTTGTGGAACGGAAGCACAGTCCTCCCTCACTCATGTATGAGACGAGCTCTTCCATCATTTTCTGCCTACATATACGTTTTGAAGCAAGTTGCTTTGTAGGGCAACGGGGGTGTATATTTCACTCGACCTTTTGTTGCTGCACAGCGCTGCTTGAATTTCTCTTCACATTCCACTGGAAGCCTCCATTGCATTGCCTTTGTTTTTTAACAATGCATTGTTTTGGCATGGTTTCTGGGTGCGGTGCAATGTTAGTGTTAGTCACCCAGGGGGGGGGGTGAGGGAGTGTCTTTGTTGTGCTGTCTGCATCAGTTGTTGCTTTGTTTGTGTTGTTGATGTAGTTGCTGCCCCCCCCCCTCGCTGTTGACACCAATTCCATCACTAACACTACCACCACCACTACCGCTAACACTATTGATAGTGATAGAAATTATCAATGCTGATAGCAACACTACCACTACCACTACCACTACCACTACCACTATTGATAGTGGAAGAAATGCTGATAGCAACACTACCACTACCACTACCACTAGCAATATCAAAGCTGACAGCAGTATTAGCACTATTGATAGTAACAGAAATGACGATAGCAATAGCAGCACTACCACTGTTACTAACACACTACAACTAAAACTAGCAATAGCATGTGCTGACAGTAACACTACCACTAGCAATAACAACACATATAGCAATAACAATGCAGATGATAATGCTAGTAATAGTAACGTATATAGTAATAGTGAAGCTGTTATAGTGGCGTCATTGTTAGTGGCAGAAGTAGTGCTGGCATCAGCCACGGTGGTAGTAATAGTTCGTGTTAGCCATGGCAGTGGCAGCCAGTGGTAACCATCATATCTGTGTTATAATCATGATGTGGCAACCATAGCAATTTTGCAGCATATCAGTAGCAGTAGCTGTGTGAGCCATATCCATATCCATGATCCTAACTTCTCCCACATTTTTGAGTTGAGTTCTAGCTTTTTATATCAAAAAAAATGACACTCTCAGGAATATCTGTGGATCAGCCAGTGGTCGGACTGTTCATTATCTCACAAGGTGATGGGCACAATAAAGTGAGGGCACAAGCCTTGAAATGGTTTCAGCTTTGTGTTACCATGCATATAGAGTTATGTTTATGTATGATTTCAATCCTCCGTGTTGCGAGTTCAAACCTCGCTCAGGGATTCTACATACAGCTCAATTATCCTTCATACTTATACTTATGTTTATTGTTTTCTTACGCTAGAAGAGACTTATTTCTATTACTGTGAATGCAATTTGGATTCTCTGCAAAATCCTTCAATGGCCCTACCACACTAGCTGTCAAAGCATGTCGTTAGCTGGGATGGAGCCTCCAAATGGCTATTCATGTTGCCACACTCACCACACCACCGCCACCCCTCTGCTCATCACTACAATAATCAGGGAGGGAGCTGCCACCCAACCATAGAAACATGGTCTCATCCTCACACCCTTGATGCATGCTGCCCCATTGCCAACAGCTCTCACAACAATCTGCGATAGGGGGGAGGACGATAGCTGCCATTGAATTAGATGGCATATGGCATTGGCATTGCCGGCACTGCTGCCATGTAATTGGTAATGTCTTTATATGGCAATGGCAGCCTGTGCCACTACCCCCAAACTACCCAACCCAAAAACAAAGAAATTTAAAAGACTTTTTTCAATCCTATTTGAATTGAACTACGAAGAGTATTTTCTATCAAAGGTGGGCAATTTGCAACATTTTGACCCAAAAGATGTGGCCAAGCTCACCAACAGAGAATAGGGGGCTGTAGGCTGTAGGGCGGCGGGGAGGTCTTTTTTTGGGGGAGAGAAGGCTGTACTAAATCCTACGCGGAAATGAAACACATCAGCCTCATAAAGCAACGGTCCACTGCCGGCCCGCCGCCAAAGCCACACTCCAAAAACCAAATCCATATTGTACATAACAACAGCAACAGCATCTAACAGCATAATATACGATCACCGCCGTCAACCTCACGCCGCCTACTTGGTACAGCCACCGTGCTCATCCATAGCCAGTAGCTCTGCAATACCCTGGCTCCACCACCACCATTCCGTGCCATGAATCGACAGGTCGCTGCGTACCCATCACATTACCCATCACATCGACATGATGAGTGAGGTGACTATCGTATTACCGAGGCACCTATGATATTATGATATTATGGTATCTACAACCAAGAACGCTGCAACCAACGCGCCGATCAATATTGCATGCATCGTCCTAAAATGCCGATCAATATTGCATGCATCCTATACGCATAACAATATGTAAATCCTGATGGGAAGCATGATGTGACTGTGACGCCTCGCCTCGGCCCCATCCAATCCGATTGCGTCTAGCGTTGCCAATTTAAGTTGAAGATCCTCCCAGCAACAGCAACAACAACACATTGCAATTCAAACAACCCAATCAATCGTCAATTACTGCATAGAGGGGATCATGGTGGGTATTGTATCACTTCCACTGCCACCTCTTCCGCCAAAGCTAGTTACAACCAATCCCGGGCGGATCTGCAGAATACCGCCTTGTCCGCCAAAGCTTCATCGGGCAGGGACTTTTATAGGTGGCAGAGGGTGGCAGTATTCCGAGCGATACCGCGGTTCTCAAACAACATGTTTTGCCTGCCTCTCCTGGCACGTCGACGTCGAGGACACCAGGACCTCCCCGCAACAACAGCAATGGTGTTTCTTCCAGTAACAACAGCAACAGCAACTCGCCCCTCTCATCACGTCTCTACGAAAAACATCGTTCACGCTCCATATCACGAAGTCGCAACGGAGACTCCCCAGCAGCAGCCACCTCGCCAAGCAATAGCAATAATCGCAGCCATGGTGATTATGGTGATCATGGCGATAATCCTTCGTTCTATCAACGCTCTCCTTCCTCACCAGACTATAATTCTGGTGGTGCAAGGTTTAGTCCCAACAAGGCAAGTACTCCTGCAAGTCTGCCCAAGATGGTGACGCCGCAGCGTTCCAATTCCATGAGTAGAATGAACAGTGCTGACAATGAGGTGGCTCAGGTTCATCAGTCGGCATCCAAGCAGCAGTATCAGCAACATCAATACCAGCAACAGCAGCATCAGTATCAGTATCAACACCCAGCCTCTCTCTCCAACAACAACCTAACCTTCTCAACACCGCTAGCCAAACCAAACGCAGCACAAGTTCGCCGACAAAAATCCCTAGACCGCCAACAAGCCCGAGAATCATCCTCCACCCCCTGCAAAGATTTCATGCCCGATTGGAATGCCATTGCCTCCAGCTACAATACTACAAACAACTCGGAGTTCAATGAACCATTGAGTGCGGAGGAGGTGAGGGATGCCTCCAATTTTACGAGTATTCAGTTTCAATGCAGCAATTTGAGCGGGGATGGCGAGGTTGAAATGTTTGATGAGGCTAGTTTGGCTGGTACTAGTCTGGGTGGTGGCAGTGACGTTGGTGCCATGTGGGATCGTAGTCGGCCTGGCAGTAGGAATAGCAACAAGGGCTACAAGTCTCCCTACAGCAACAACTACGACACTGCTTCCGACACTACTGCGAGCGCCAACAATGCCCGCGCACATCAACTTTGGAAGAACGAAGTGTGGTCCGACGCAACCACCCCCAGCATCCTCAATCGCGGTGATATCTTTCATCAAAAGGCAGCCGCCTCCATTGTCTCATTGCTGAGTCCCAATCGCATGAGCCAAGCGGGACTCATGGCTCCGGAAATTAGGAGTGGGGAGGAGGATAGTGCAGCTGGTGATGTGCAGGGTGATCATCCGAATGCTGTCGATGCTACAGCAGGTGGCGGAGCAGGGAGTGGTGCGAGAGGTGCAATTAGTGGTGTAGTAGGCGGAACAAGAGTGGGAGTCAATCGAAACTTCACCTTCGACGGAGACCGCGACCCCGGCTCCTCCCGCGGAGGAGAATGGCGCGGTGTCAAACTCCACAAACACCAAGATCTCGACGAAGACGTACGTCAAAGTATGATATTCCAGGCCTTTCGTCAAAACATGATGGCTCCCAGTAGCCAACTGAGTGAATTGCTGGGGCAGATTCATAGATCTGGAAAAGTGGAGATTGATCGGGCGTTTGCGACGAGGAGGAAGAATGCATGTGGTGCGCTCAAGATATTGAGTGCTAAGGAGGAGAATCGAATGAAGATTTGTTGGACTGTGGGTGTGTTGCCTGCCATTGCTTCGGTTCTATCGGATGTGAATGAACCTATATATGATGAGCTGTCTAGTGCTGCCAATACTGAGGCACGGAATCGAATAGTCTCTACTCTATTGAATCTGAGCGTGAATAAAAAAAATCGAATGCTCATTGTGAATACTCCAGGAGTATTGGAGAGTATGACACAGACGATTCTATATGATGAAGGCGAGTCAAGACAGGGATGTTGTACTGTGTTGCTGTATTTGGCAAAGACGAGTGAGGCACGGGGTATGATTGTCAAGAGTGCGGGCATGTTGGACACGTTGAGTAAGGTGATTCAAGTGCCAAGTATGAAGGTTGCTACTGACAAGAAGGTGCGCTGTGGTGGTGGTAAGGGTAAGGGTAGGAAGGACCTTCCCAAGAGTCCACCAAAGTCATTCGGGACGAAACAACGAAGGCAGTGCCCCGTGTCTCCATTGGGAGGAGAGAGGAGCACTGGACGGAAAAAGAATCGTTCGTATAGGTCATCTGCTATTGGTCGTTCAAAATTGGACATGAGTCATAGTGATGGAAGTGTCACTAGCCACAGTGGCAGTCATGACAGTCGTAGATTCACTGATGATGAAGATGATGATGATTCCGCCACGGACGATGAAGATACCGATGGCAACGAGGACGACAATGATGATGAGTCATCAGTAGGAAGCAGTAGGGTACCCGGAGAAGTGGAACAGATGGAGATATCGTTCGAGACTGCGGATACGACGCTGCCTACTTCTCCCGCTCGTGATATTGGGGTTGGAGAGAAGAAGGACAATATTAAGGGGAACAAGGAGGAGAATGTGTATGATGCTGATCCCAATCGATTCTTGCATGGTGCAAGGTTGAGTGTGTTTGCTTGTCTTTTGTGTCTTGTCAAGAGTCAGGAGAATGCGGTGAGTTAGGACGTTGTTATTTATTGTGCCATGTCATGAGTTCATTGCATATATGTATGCCGGCATTTTTTATATCAAATATATGTTCCCTCATTCATTTATTCACATGAAAAACACAGTTCATCATCGCCCGCGACATCACCACGGTAGAATCCCTCATAGGCGTCTCCACCCAGCACATCTCCCCCTCACACTCCCGTGCCATTGCCATTTTAGCCCACCTCACACGCCATCCGAAGAATTGCCATCAGCTCGTCTTCAAATACGCGTCCCTCCTTCCAATGCTACAAGCTGCAACCGGTTCTCCAGACAAGGAAGCAAGGAGATATGCATTTTGTGCCCTGCAGAATTTAAGCATGGACAAGAGTTGCAAGGCTCCGATCGCGCATAGTCCCAAGATCATTTGGAGTTTGACACAACAGTGCAAGGTCAAGAGCGGCGACAATACTAATAACAGTTTCGATGATGGTAACAATGAAGACGAAGCGCGCATGGCAGCTGTAGCCACCCTCCAAAATTTGTCAGATGAACCAGCCAACCTCATCCAATTCACAATAGTCAAGGATTGCATTGGTACCATCATTCAAATCGCAAGAGAAGATGTGGTCAAGGACGAAACAACAGATTTGACAAGCTTCATGGCCAAGAATACACTGGTCACTTTGAGTCATTGGTTTCGTAAGATTGCCACGAGCGGAAGTGAACGTATGAGGAGGGTGGATGGTCAAAAACAAATGGCAGGTTTCCCTCCTGGTTTTGGTGGTGCGCCAATGGGTGGAGCAGGTGGTGGTGCTTCGCCGGGTGGGGCGAGGACGCATGTGAACTTGTATAATGCAAGGTTGGAGCCATTGATTCACAATCAATGGAGTTGATTATAGGGATGTGACGCATTATTGAATGAACAAAAAGATTCTATGTTTTAGTGTACTTCACATATCAAAGTCATTGTCGTAGGGGTTTGGGGGTGTGAAATATGATGATGGATTTGTGTACCCCTCTTATAATATTCCCTTTAGGAGAAAAGTTTAAGACGACAGCTGATAATTTAGTGTACGTTATTATTATTTATTTTATTATGATATGAAGACATTTGCCCCCTATCTCAGCGTCTGGTTACGTGGGTCATTGTATCAGCCATGGCCAGTGCATTTTTCCTTGCCATCGCTACACTTATGTCTCTGCTTTCAACAAAAACCGTCCATGATACGACAGCTGTGAGTAGGTAGATTACACCCGTGAGCAACGATTGAACACTAACCTATAGTTCAAATGTAGAGTTAGAGATTTGGCAAGGTATTCATGATGTCAATGCTGGTTAATGCACGTGAAGCAGAATATGGTACATAGTGATCAATGTCAAGTTGATAATGCAATATAACTTTCACTCACAAGCATCCTCCCTACACCCTTGACATAATCAGAAGTGCATGCTTTCGGCTGACGATTTATTATAATTCCACACTCACTTCGAGCCGCTGCCACTGGAGGACCTTGGGAAGAGGAGACAGGATGAAGTTAATGTAGGAATTTGTGGAACTGAAAGATTAAAGTTACATACTATCGTAGATAGACAAAAAATGATTCAATGGATCCAGATGGATCTGGTCTTCTTCTCTTATTTGGATTTTTCTCTGGGTTTAGTCAGCGAGAGCCCAAAACATGCAATTCTCTTATTTATACTGGTTGCCTACGATAGGAACTTATACAATCTCAGAGCGAGAGAGTCAGCGACCTTGGAAACAAAACAGATGCTACCCGGAGTACCTTGCTAATGCTTCTCCCTTCCTAAAATTGATTAGGGAGATTCAACAAATCGTCTCCTCCTATTTCATGCCCTCTATGAATTCCTCTGTAAATAAGTGAGGACGCTATCAGAACGAAATCACGAAATAAGAGGATCCCAAAATACGCTGAAAGCATGCAGTCCTCTTATTTCATCTAGTGTTTTCCTTCACTGTAGGAATTGTTACAAGTGAGAAATCAAAACTTAGATACCTTTCTTCTTTCTTGTATTTGGATGTAGTATCTAACCTAACTATGTAGGTAGACTACCGCTATGCACCATGCCTATGTAGATCATGCCTAGGTACATCCTCCATACCAACATTAGGCATTGATCCCAACACACTGGTCCAACCAATACAACGCCATCATCCAATCATATCATCTCATAATATCATCACGTCGCCATAACCAATAAACCCAAACACCCAAGAATGATTCTAGAACGAGATCAATGGCATTTGAGCTACGCCTCCCTCCTCCACAATTGCCGTGGCACAAATTCCACCGGCGACTATGACGCCATGTCCTTGGCCTCGGTAGGACGTGCTCTACTCCTAGTCCATCCAGATACGGACACCATGGCCACTGTCCGGATATTGAGCTATATGCTCTGCGCGGATGGTGTCTCGTATCAAATGCGGCCGTGTTTGTGATGTGAACGATTGAAGCGGGTTTTGTACAAGGTTGGCGTCCTGCCCCCTGTCAATGATGATGTTAATGAGAATGATAATGGAGACGACGACAATGACGAAGAGAGGGAGAGGAAGAATTATGTTGAAAAGAATGAAGTCGCCTCTGACATTCGTGCAGTAGTTCTAATGAATATGGGAGCCAATCGCAATTTAGCCAAATTATTCAGCGATGCCATTGCCGCGAATACCACCCTCACTACCAACAAAGTTGCAGAAATTTGATGCTACGTCTTTGACTGACATTGCATCTACCATTTGGGGAATATCCACGCCGGTAAAAATCTCGTGCTGTTCAATGATTGGCCATTTATGGAGGATGAAATTCCGAGTGATGGGGATAATTTGAGTGGGGAGGAGAGTAGCAGTTCGAGTGAGGATGATATCGATGATGGTAGCGATAGCGAGGATGAGAATGAGTTTGGTAAGAATGGTGAGAGTAGTGAGGGGGAGCAAGAGTCTGAAATAGACAAGCGAAAGGTGGGGGAGGATGATGATTCGGATGGTAAACTGGTAAGTGATGTTTCTTTTATAATACTACTTCTGGTTGTGGGGGAATTGTTGAATTGAGCCATACAACACATGAGTTTGACGTCTTTGTTGGCACACATTCAACATGAATGATGTGTGATATATGTCGTTTATTTCGTTGAGGGGGAAAAACTTGGTGTTACTATTGGTTTGTGTGCCTTTTGCTTATTGTACAAGAAGACATAAGTTGTGTTCAGTTTTGAAACCATCTCTTGTTCACCTAATCAAACTGTGTGACTCACACACACACACATCTATATACGCTCTCTTTCTAGACAAGTGCAATATGGAGGGTGTGTGTTGCAGTTGCAGTCATAACTCTAGTTCATAATCAATTAGGTGTTGTAATCTCTAATAGAATCTCTAAAGACTATATGTTGCTCAGTAATAGTCCCGACTGGACAAACCCGACTATTGCTCACACCAGTACCATATACTTTCCCTGAGAATCTTTCATCTTTACACACACACACAAAGCTAGGTCTACCTACTAAGTATCTAATGTGTACAACTGCCTAACTATGTACCATGCTGTCTTGCATACATCCTACACACCAATAGCTAGGCATTGCTGATCGCCGATCCCAACGCACACTTGCCGGGTAATATATGGTACGTCCGGATTAAGACATTCCTCATGCATCAGGTCCAGAAAGTGGTTGATATTGATACTAGCAGTGGGGGTCTGGTACACAACTTTGGCGCAAGGGGATGTTGAATGCTGAATGTTGAAGGATGTAATACTATGGGAAATTGATACTGATACGTTTGTGTGGAGGTTGCACAAGAGCCAACGGGGGGGGTGAGTCACTTAGATGATGGTAGCAGCATGCCGTCTGCTTTTATATGCTGGCAGAACACGGGACGATAGGAACANGCAATGCATATTTCCCAGAGAGCCCTGGGTATTCGCGCCTAAATTATGAAAGGGGGCAAAACAACATAGAAAAATAAAAGAGGGTGATTTTTCAATGAAGAAATAAAAGAGATTGTATGTTGGCAAGAATTATGAATGCCATATCGTACCTGCCAGATGATAGCAGGATCTGGACGTAGTATATTCATCACTGCATTGAACACGGATACATAAACAACAGGAAGAAAAGAAACGTCCTTTGATGGTTGAGTAAGATTATCAACATGATGAGCTTCATACTTTGTAATTTGTTGTTGATGTGGCGAAGACATTGCCACTACTGCTGATGTTGCAAGTGCAAAGAAAAAAAATGCTATCATGACCTGGAGAGTATGATGATTCCGCAGCATGATATTATTCGAAAATGACCTTGATTGATAAAAGAGAACGATAAAGTTTCCTCTTTCCTGGCGTTCTTCTGCTAGAGCTTAAAAAAATAGGCGTTGGATACTATCTTCCATCTTCTGGGAGTAAAAATATATGAATCGGGGTCTCGCTGGGTCTCGGGTCTCGGTCATGAGGTTAGCGGTATAGTAGGTGGCGGTTGGATTCAGGGGAGGAGGGGTTGGGGGGAGTATTCGGGGGGGAGATGCGCCC
>JAZGVS010000459.1:0-14613 GCA_037356235.1 Bacterosira constricta
AGGATGTGTGATGGGGGCTCTACCCAGCACACATCCTTGATCATATACTTATTGTGCATAAATTAGGTCTGAACAACCTTGAATGAAACTTGTGCTTATTATTTCTGCGTCCCCCCATCCCAATACTTACCTAGGGGTACCTCTAGATAGGTAGTACGTACCAAGATTAGCTGGGAAGATTAGCAACCTTTCTCGGCGCGCTAGTTATTTTGTTAGCGATTCGAGCCGTTGAGAAGTGCTGAATATTTATTGTACGGTTTGCAAAAGCAAGAAAGTAAACGCGCGGGCCACTTCATCTATTCTATGAAGGAACAAGTACGTTTTATAGTTGGTACAATATCTGGGAAATTAGTAAGTCCCCAAAGAGAAAACACACCACTTGCTTCTCGTTTTTGGCGTTGTTCAGCACAAGTAAGAATGATGATTGGGATGATGGGCTCGGATAATATAACGGCACGATCCTTCCCACTCCCTCCTCCGCTCCGTCATCTCACCGTTTCATGGACATGGAGAGCAGAACAAGAGGTACTGGACATCATAAAATATTTCATTACCAAAATCGATCAATCGGAAAGAGACCAACACCGCCGGGTCCATCACCAATAGAAATTGATAAATAGATCATCATGGGCGCTAAAGATGCCGCGGCGGAAAACCCGCAATTGAATGAGAACTCGCCATGGCACACCATGACGATCGAAGAAACCATCAAGCAAATGGGCTTGAAAGACGATCTCCCCAAAAACGGCCTCAGCGTCGACGAGGCCGCCTCTCGCCTCAGCACGTTCGGACCCAACCAAATGACGGAGAAGGTCAAGACAACGATTTGGCAACGCATCTGGCATCAAATTAACAATGTGCTCGTATACGTGCTCATGACAGTTGCCGTCGTGTCGCTCGTCCAAGCCGTTACAACTACCGACCCTGACACGCGATTCACCGCCTGGTTCCAAGTCGCCCTAATCGTCTCCGTGATCACGCTCAACACCTGGATCGGAATCTACCAGGAAGGTAACGCGGAGAAGGCCGCCGATGCGCTCAAGAACATGCTTTCCAGCGAGGCTCGCGTCATTCGCGGCGGCAAGGAGGTCATGATCCCAGCTGGCGACATTGTTCCCGGTGAAGTCTGTCTGCTTGGCCTTGGTGACAAGGTCCCTGCTGATCTCCGTATGATTTCGGTTTCCAACTTGGCGACTGGCGAGGCTGCTCTTACTGGAGAGTCTGTGCCAATTGATAAGATGATTGATGCCATTCCTGTACCTGCTGGCCTTCAGGCTGATCAGGTTCCCCTTGGTGATCGTAAGAACATGGGTTACAGTGGTAAGTAGCAGATGGTGCAGCGAGTCATTGATTTCCGTTTTCAATGCCTTTCCTGTGAATTACATTGATACATTTTCATCCACCCATCTCTCACACAAATCATTACTTTTGAATTTCATTCACATGATATGCACATCCATCAATTCACCAATTCATAGCCACTCTTGTTGCACAGGGAAGCGGAATTGGAGTTGCCATCGCTACTGGAGATTTCACCCAGATCGGTACCATCAACCGTCTCGTCAACAACACTGAGACCATCAAGACTGATGTATTGAAGCAGATTGATTTGGTGTCCAAGTACCTCTTCATCTGTATCATTACCATGTGCATTGCCACCTTCCTCACGGCTTTCTTCTACTCTGATACTTACAAGGGCCAAGTTCTTGACTCGATCAACATTGCACTCGTCTGCGCTGTTGCCATGGTTCCCGAAGGTCTTGAGGCCATTGTCACTCTCACCTACTCCTACGCCGTCAAGGTCATGGCCTCCCAGAATGCCATTGTCCGTGCCCTCCCTGCCGTTGAAACCCTTGGATCTGTCACCGTCATCTGCTCTGACAAGACCGGAACCCTCACGCAGAACATCATGTCCCTCACTGCCTTCGTCACCTCCAATGCCCGTTACAAGAACAATGTGGATGCTAGCGACCGTGTTCCTGTGAACTTTGTCCGTGATGATACCTACCTGTGCGAGCGTGCTGTGCAAGACTTTAAGAAGACCGGAGCGCAAATCTTGGCTGATGGACCCAACAACCCAGCGGGAAAGCGTGGACGTGACCCCTCATTCCACTTCACCACCGATAGCCTTCACACGACAGACCAGCCCGCGGCCAAGGTTGCAGGCCCTAGTGATGACTTTCCCTTCAAGAATGGAGAATCGCCTACCAAAGACTGGGTGCAATCTGCTCTTTCCTGTGGTGTTTTGTGCTCGAAGTGTGTGATTGGTGAGGGCGGCGGACGTGAAGGCGAGATTGGAAACCCCACCGAACTCTCCATCCTTCGTGCTTCTTACTTTGCTGGAATTGACATCGAGGAGCTCAAGAACGATTGCCCCATTGTAGCAGAGGTCCCCTTCAGCTCCGATTACAAGTTCATGGCCACCGTCCACGAGCCCGCTCCTAGTGATAATGCTCCTGCTGGCAAGTACATTGCCTACGTCAAGGGTGCCCCCGATAGAATGGTCAAACAGTGCAAGTTCCAAGCCAAGGGCGGTGTTGCCGGTGATGATAATGTTGAAGAAATCAATGAAGACTACTGGATTGAACAAATTGCTGTCCTCAGTTCCCACGGTCTCCGCGTTCTTGGTCTGTGCCGTGCATTTGTTGACAAGGACTCCATCAAGGCTGGTGACCAGCTTGGTCAGGAATTTGTGAACGGTCGCCCCGAAGGAAGGTGGCTCACCATGGTTGGTCTTTGTGCCATCATGGATCCTCCTCGTCCCGAGTGTGTGCAAGCTATTAAGGAAGCCCATGGAGCTGGTGTTCGTGTTGCCATGATCACTGGAGACCACAAGGATACTGCTACCGCCATTGGACACATGCTTGGAATCGTTGATGAGAAATACAGCGAGGCCGTGACTGGACCCGAACTTGACGCCATGTCTGATAATGAACTCCGTAAGGTTGTGTTGTCCCACAATGTTTTCGCACGTGCTTCCCCCCAGAACAAAATTCGTATTGTGAAGGCTCTCCAAGCTGAAGGCCAAGTGGCTAGTATGACTGGTGACGGTGTGAATGATGCTCCCGCGCTCAAGGCTGCCAACATGGGTGTTGCCATGGGTAAAGAAGGAACTGATGTCGCTCGTGAGGCTTCTGAGATGATCCTGGCTGATGACAACTTTGCCACCATTGTGTACGCTGTGAAGCAAGGCCGTGTCGTGTGGGATAACTTGCGAAAGGTCCTTCTTGTGAACACACCCATCAACAACTCCCAGGGTCTCTCCGTGTTGCTTGGTTTGCTTGTGAAGTTGCCCGACACTCCTATTACCGCCATCCAGATTCTGTACTCCAACTTCATCTGCGCTGTGACCCTTGGTTTTGTCACTGCCATTGAGCCTGCTGAAGATGGTATCATGGCACTCCCTCCCCGTATGGTTGGAAAGCGCCTCATTGGACGTTACCTCTTCCTTCGTATTGTTATTGGAACTTGCCTCTTGACCGGATGTGTTGTTGGTTCGGCACTCATTGTGGACAACATTGAAAGATATGCTCATTTGACACAAGACGATCGTCTCTTTATTATCCGAGCCACTGCCTTCAACGTTCTTGACTTTGGAGCCATGTCTGTCATGATGAGTGCAAGGTTTGCCTACAACAGTTCTTTCCATCCTCGTGTTTTCCAGGGCAACCCCGCTGCTCTTGGCTCCATTGCTGTTGTGACTGTGCTTCAGCTAGCACTCACTTACATCCCTGGACTTAACAGCTTTGTCTTCGGCATGAAGGGCATGGATTGGTTTGGATGGGTTCTTGTCGTTGCATCCATGGTGCTTGTCTTCGTTGTCATGGAGACTGAGAAGGCAATCCGTAGAAATCTCAAGGCGAAGGGTGCTGACACTGATGATAGGGTCGATCCATTCTTCACTGATAGCGCCCGTGCGCCTGCTGGCGAAGATGCCATGAAGATGCCCAAGGGAGCTTCCAAGCTTAACCTGCAGGAACTCAACCGTTAGGTTCCCAATATGAAGAGTGAGTGCCCAGGTGTGCACGTTAGATGTGCGCTTTGATTGGGCTTATGTGTTATGTAACAGCTAGTTTCAGTTGTAAATAGAAGTGCTCATGATTTCTCCAAGTCGATATATATTGAGTTATTGGTTAGTTAGACTGCTAAATCTTAAAACAATAACAATTCTTACCACTCTTCCATAACCCTAACTCTTCCATCAATCTATTAGAATGTGTTCGTGACATCGCTCCGACATACAGGCAATAAACGCGCTCCATCAGTGTGCTTTCCTCGTTGTGTAAATCCTTTCATATTTTGGATATTGTAACATGGTGTCTTGCTACCTTACAGTATGCCAAAATCAGGCAGATGTGAAGATCATGGCCGCCACGGATGCTGAGTGGTTTCGAGTGCACCAGCGCAACCCTGTTCCGGCTGAACAAGCAAGGCCAGCTGGTCGCGGGATTTGGTATAGCTTGTCACCAAGAATTATTTTCATAAACGCTATGGCGAAACATTGGCACATGTATTACTCAGGTATATTCTTGGTCTAGTGGCTGCATTCCATTGCTCCAGAAGTTCATGTTGGAAGAACAGCTTTGATAAAAAAATCTTCAGCATAAATCTAATTGGTCTGCGTAACATCCAAAGAACCATAAACACCTCTATTGGTTATTTCGCCGGTGCATGCCGTTGCATTATCATGATCCGAGAATCTGATTGCGCTGCACTGGCCCTCCAGGGCGGATTGATTGCTGAAGAGCATTGGTGTATATTTGAAGACTTTATGATAGGTCTCGAATACTTCTCTTATTTTGTTTCGCTGTTTCTTTCTTATAATCAACTCAGTAGGTTCCAACCCCAGTCCCAACACCTCAGCCAAGTGAAAACCCAAGTATATCAGTGCAAGCGACCGACCATTGATTGCTTCACTGAGGTTGGTGTTGGAGTTTGTTGGGATAGTCTTCAGAGAGATTACGATAATTTGCAGGTTTTCGTGAGTTCCATCGCCGAGTGCAAAGCCAATTGCGATGCTCAGCTGACTTTGACGACTAGCGGAGGCACCCCAGTTATTCTACGAGGGTTTCAAATTTTCTCCAGCTTTTGCTCCTATGTATTTGATGATGGCGAAGGACCAGACCCTTGCCCTGGTAATCAGTGCAGGACCAACTTTTCAGGCACTGGTGAGATTGACAGCTCAGGTGTTGCATCAGTTAAACAAGCTCTGTACTCCAACACCTGATCCATCACCTCCTTGATGGCATGTTATTCTCGCCTGAGATGAGTTGAACCAACTTTTTTATTGCGTCGTTGGATGGTGTGGTTGGACGGGGTGGCATTGTATGATGACATAGTAGAGAGGACGGATATGCTGCTCTAGAACGCCACCAATTATGATGTGATATGCTATACCATTTGCAATTATATTGGTGAGATCTGTCGCGGAAAATTTCGAGTTATGGTCTTAAAATATATACATTCTTAGATTGTGTACAATACGTCTGAGAGGATCGAAGGTTAGGGTTAGGGCTTTAGGTGAAAAAGTTATTTTATTCTGCCCTCAACTCTGTGAAAACATTACGCTTACCCGCTAACACAATCAAGCCAGGGGACGCACGGATATCAGGCAAGCTAAATGGAAGACGAAGAATGCAGGGAAAGGCAGTGGCGCAGGTCACAGTGTGCTAGGAATGGTATATTCAGCAAAAAAAGCAATTTTATATAATCTCTACAACGCCTGGCCCTTTTCCAGTTACTCCAGTACCCAGATCAGCCAAGCCACCGGCATAAAATAAAAACATACATTAGTAGGATAGATCTTATCGCTGATATAAATTATTTCCTTTGTTGCTGTGCAAAGGCTTGCCAACCGGCTGCCTACAAGCCACTGGCATAAAATAAAAACGTACATTTGTAGGATACTGCTCTTGGCAGTCACCATCCATTTCGAACACCTGAACTAGTACCGCCACATGTGTCATATTTACAGTACACTGCATCTACTGAATAATATTGACCGGTCAAGCTAAAATGAAATAATTGTTAGGTAAGGCGTTAGGATTAATCTTACAATTTCTTTTGTTGGCAACTCGGGTATTAAGTTGTTGCGCCCCGATTTTTCACAATGGATTCTACACAATGATATTATTACATACAGAATTTTACTGATTTTACCTAGAATGAAGTGTGGCACTTCCAAGAAGCTGCTGACGATTGGCACCAAACGAATCCGAAAACGAGCCAGTCTTTGACCACACAGTTCCAGTCTTGACCATCTGCAATCCCTCTCCAATCTCCAAAACATCCTCTGCCGATGGTACATCTGACATAGTATGAAGATCTGTCCAATCCATTTTCTCAGCGGCATTGGCGGCATTGCGAAAGTGCAATGCTTTCCGTAAAATATTGGGAGTACTACTCATTTTTTCGAGCTCATTGTTTCGTTCTGTTTCGTATTCCTCGTACTTGATTGCCGCCTCAGCCTTGCGCGCCTGCTGCTTGTCAAGACCATCCTTGGACCAAACTGGCCAAGTGATGTACACCTGGCCCTTTTCGAGCATTGCCTCGTTTCGACGTGCGTCCTTGTCGAGAGAAAAGCCGCAGATAATGAGGCCAGCGGTTGACCCATCACGCCAAATCATCTCCCAAACGCCATTGCGGAATTGCACATTTTGAACGCCTTCCATATTGATGAATGATCCATCCTCTATGACATTCATGTGGTGGATACCGCTGGATAAATGGGGACGCGGTCCGTCTGCCCCCGGCAATGGGATGCTAGTAGCATCGTCCTCCTTTGCCACTATTGGCACATTGCACAATTGAAATTGAAAGCCGTCAATTGTAAATGACTGGTCGGCTGTGAGACCGACGCTCAGTCGAGCGTCCAGTATGGTGTCTGTTTGGCCTCCCGTGTAGCGAGTGAGTTCGGGCGCCGAGCTGAGGGTGGCGCCGGGCATCCATGCTGGTAAGAAGCCAAGCGATGCCTTTAGCTGGCAGCATAGAGATAGCGAAAGGAGGGCAAAGTTGCGGGCTATCATTCTGTGGTGCTTTCTGGTGGATTAGTTTGGTGGATTGGTTTATGAGACTATCTGGGTGGCTAGTATTGTAATGGGCGGCAGCGCGGCGTTGGCGGCGATTCTGATGACATCCTCTCCTTCACATCTTCTCGCCTCGGCTCTTTGATGTGTCAGGTGTCACCTGGTATCTTTGTTGATGGCTAAGCGACATGAATGTATGGAATTCCTACGCATGATGGAAGTTCTCATTTCGATCGGAACAATTTTTCTGCGCTGGCTTAGCTTCGTATCGTACTAGCAAATCATCAAGCAATGACACACCAGAGGCCATTTCCTCCATGTAGATAGATAGGAGCTTCGTCATGAACGACGCATCATTGGTGCGGGAGTATATGCAATTGCGACCGCCGCGGTCACCACCATTATGTTGGTGTTGGAGTTGGTGATGGTGATGATTACATAGCGGTGAAGTAACAAGACTCATTAGATCTTTGAGGATATTGACGCTATTTTGGTGAAAATCACATCGACTCTTTTTTTGGGTCGGTTGGGCGTCACTATCATAGAATTACAGGAGGAGGTGGGGTTGAGGTTACTAATATTGGGGTCAGTTGCACATTTAAGGATCAGGTCCAAGTTGTTGGAGGCCGAATTGGTTCTGTAGATGGGAAGCAGATTTCTTCAATCAAGGAATACGAATCACCGAAGTTGAGATCAAAACTCAAGGCATTGAGGATAGACAGGCTGCATATGTAGCCAGAGAGAAAGAACACGATGAGATGCTCAATAAGATTATAGATTCTTACGGCCTCTCAGAGCTTGGAGAAAAATGATCACGCAAGAGAAAAACAAATCAAGGAGCTCGACAAGTCACTTGCTGCCGCGACACGTATGACGGAGCAAGGGATTGCATTGTCCAACAGAAGTATTCTGGAGCTTCGAGAATCTTTCTCTATTCAGACAAGGTCGAGACCCTAGAGAAAAGGAACAACGAACAGAAAAATCCTCCCTTGCCACCAACTTGAAGGTCAACAGATTGAGACATGCTGTTAAGTTGAGGGTGAGGAGGGGAAAGGCTGGGATCAACTGATCCATAATGTGCATTTGCAGCCTCAAGTGAACTTCACACAGTAAAGGGAGTGATCAACCACCTCTTTCCCAGTGATTTCAACGACGAACGTCACGCTTCTATTCGAGAATGCTGAGTTCAAATATAGCTATGCTGAGCTCAAGAAGAGACGCCAACGTTGGCAATGCGATTAGGCGTGACAGACCAAGTATCATCTTTAGCTTCGTCAAAAAATAATACAATTGAAGATGACCCTACTAACAAACAGGCAATTATTGTTGAAGAGACTGGTCCCAAGCCAATTCATGCTGGTGGTATTACCCAACACAAGGCTTCATCTATCATTTTACTTGGGTCAATATGTGTAACCCTCAAAAGGTCATCAAACAAAACTAGGCGATGGTAATCAATATACGTGGTTGATTATGGCAAGAATGCATTTTGTGGTTGTGTTGTTTGCACACATCGAGACAAGTTATATTGAAGCCTCCTATTTGGAAACTGTTGCCAAGACTTGTAGTTGTGTTGTAAAGTGTTATTACATGGAAGATGATGGGATCATCTGGAAGAAGACGACTGATGTACAGAAAGCATCTATTACTACTTGCATTTGCGGCTTTGACTGGCATTTTTAGAGTAGCAAACCAATAAGAGAATATGTACCTGGGATTCGACCAACAAGAAGTAACAAATATATCTACATGTCTTTAATGAAAGCGAACTGATACCTCTCCTGCAATCCGAAGCCAATAAAGTTGGAAGGATATTTCTCTTCGTCGTCTGACAAGGTGGATAACCGTGTTCATAATCTCTCGTCCAATGAACAAGATCATTCTACATTTATTGGCTATCATTGATAAAGTGGATAAATAATAATTGGAAATAAATATGAATTACTCTCTGATCCTCTAAAACATAATAAATCATCCTTGATTGGCAACATATTCCTGCTGCATTGAATGGACCAAAGCACCCAACTCCGTGACATCGTTCACATCATGCAGTTGGCCTTTAGGCACATCTTCCCCTACCATCCTCTTCGTAGGGAAATGCTCTCCCTTCACGAGTTGAAGCCTAGATGGACCAGCGGCAAATTGATCCATGGTGCGCCTCAATTCGTGACAATTGCAAAACAGACTCTGCCGACAAAATGCATACACACCCAAACGGGCGCGAGACACTGCGACAACCAGACGCCGGATATCCTTCAAGTGGCCCACGGCCTTCGTACGAACTAGAGACAAAATGATATAGTCGTTTTGCTGTCCTTGATACTGATCCACGGTCGAGATGGCACCTGGGGTGACACCCGCAAGGGGCGTGCCATTGCCACATCTCTGTGATAGTATATCAAGGAGCAAATCCTTCTGGCCATTGTAGGTAGTGAGAATGGATATCTTTTTAGGAGGGTAGCCGATGAGGACCATATATTGGAACAGGGCAACGGCATACTCCGCCTCGCCTACATTTTGATAAAAGTAGGCGGTAGGGGTGCTTTCGCCTCTTCCCTATGGGTGTGATGGGGTAAGCAATGATTTGTCAGAGATTATCTACATTTCACCTGAATCAAAGACTAATAATATGCACAACGAAGAAAAACTACATTCTCACCTCAAAGTCTTCCACATTGATGAGTTGGAATGTGCGTCCAAGCCCCGTGTTTGCCCTCTTAAAGACATCTCCCGTCGAGACATGGTCAAGATCTCCCAAATCATCATACCTCCAGCTATACAACCTGGCAATATCCGGTCGTGCCCTACCCTGCTTGTTCAATTCAATCGAGGGAGCGCCCAACCGTATCAATCTTGCGAATAAACTTTGATCATAATGGCTGTACCTGCCAAACGACTGGTTTTTCACCACAGGCGGGAGCTGGTTGTGATCGCCAATGAGACATACTCGCTTGAGACGGCTGTGAGCAGCGGCACCAGCATCCGAGGCAGCATCATCGTCCGACTCTCCCCTCTGGAGTAACAATGGAACGAAGGTTTCAACATCCAACATTTGGCCACTCTCCTCCATTAGAATGTTATCATAATGAAAACCAAGCTTGACCAAATGTGATCGCGCAATGGCTGCGTGTGTGCATGTCAAGGCCACAATGCGGGCTTGTTTCGTTAGTAAGTAGTCAGTACGTTGTCGTTGGGAGCGTAAGAGTTCGATGGGACGGTATTCAGCAAGCTCATCAAAGATAGACTTGACTTCATTAATTTTTGTCCTTGCCTCATTGAGTGTTAGAGATGCAGAGACCTCTTCCAATTTTGGGAAATACTTTTTGAAGGGGAAAATTGTGATGACATTTGCCTCACTTAGATTGTCCCTCTTCGTGGCGGCGGCACCTTCAAATAAATCCACTCGTTTCTTCACATGATGTGAATAGAAATACTCTGAAGTCTCACACGTATAACTTGGTGCACCATCCGCACCACGCTCCCCTTTTCCACTAACTCCCAACGATTCACTCAACTGCTGCACTTTCTCCAACAAATCCCCACGTCGGCTGAGGATATGTGACACACGTCCAGTCTTGGTAAAGTCATGAGAGGATGCACTGGTCGTTGTCAAGTTCCGCTCACCCGATCCCAATCTGAGCATGTATCGTTCGTCAACGTCTCCACGAGCCATGACCTTATCAAAGATATCATTCAGAGCGGCGTTGGAGTGTGTGACGATTACCGTGCGTTGTGTGGGGAAGGAATGGTAGAGGTTGGCGATGATTTGGACGGCCACATCCGTCTTTCCGGTACCCTGATATAATAAAGAAATACATATTGTGTGGTTAGTGATGCATGGAGAAATGCAATGTTAAAGAGTACGTAGACAAACTTACGGGTGGACCAATGATTGTGGTTAAACCAGGACTGAGTCCAGAACGGATGGCGGAGACTTGAACAGGCGTGAATCGAATGTCATTGCCAGCATAGGAGGGTGGGAAGGGATAGGATGTTGCTTCTACCTTGACCTTGCTACTTTGGCCCTTGCTCTCAGTGACCTTTACTCGATACTTCTTCCGCCCATCATCTGTCTTCTTTACTGCCGCATCATTGGCAACCTCCCGCCCATCCACAATCAACTCACACCCCACAAAACTCACACTCAAATGCCCCTCATCCAAAAATGTATCACCATAGTCCAAAGCGGCATTCGGGCTCGTCACACCCGTAGTCCTCTGCGCGAAGGCCTTCATCTTGGGCGAAGCATAAGATGCCATACATGGATCACCTCCATACCCAAGCAACACTGGCATCAACCACGACGGTATCGAGCGATACATGGAATGCGCACCCCCCCTCATCAATCCACGTATTGTTTCAAGGACTGCCTTGAAGTTATTTTCCTTGCCATGACGGCGCACTACCAAGTTACACGTCTCGTACACATCTGTGCCAAAGGGAGAACCGCGTCCGGTTGCATCGGCGGCATACTGCGCGGGGTCCAATGCCACACGTAAAAATCTCAATTTGCCTTTCGGTTCAGGACGCCCCCCCTCGGCGTAGGCTAATGCCGGATCAGACAATACCAAGCCATTCTCATCGCGGACATCGAGGACCATGCATCCACGCACGGCACGCACTCCATACCTTTTTGGGAAAGTGCAATCCTCCTCATCTGGTACACGTCTCTCCTCCCCATCGTGTCCCACCATCCCCGTCAACGGAGCGCTCCCCCCCGTCATTTGTGTAGCATCGACACAAACCAAAAACAAATTATCAAATTCACCAACAGTATCCCATTCTTTCTGAAGAGAGGTGGCACAATGATAATAATCCAATACAATTTCAGCAATGACTTGAGAAGGCACCCTTTCACCAAGACGTGGGGGATCCACACGGATCAATCGTACACCGGGCTTATCCCGTTTTTTGGACCCAAGTTCGAGTCCCATGCGTGCCCATCCTTGGAACTCCGTCTTGGATTCTCCCTCTTCGAGATTGTCATCATTTTGGTTACCTCCATAATAATCGACCATCATGCCATCATTGGCGGCGGTGTAACCGTCACTCTTCAATGCGGGTCTCATTCTCTTTACGGCATCGACAATGTCCCCGCGAATTTCGTATGCTGATTCGAGTCGGAACAATCGAAAGTTGCGCAGTAGATAGTCTCCTGGTGATAGGAATCGAGCGTTCAGTTTGGGAAGACTCAGTGATGTGTTATTACTACTATTCATCAGGCTGGGTGGTACCGAGTGGGCATCCCACAATAACATTTCGGTGGGGTACAAAGGGGCCATTGAGAGGATTGCGGCATCGGATTGACGGGAGGATTGATGATAGAGTAAAATGGAGGTAAGGAGTTCGCGACGGGTGCACCCTAGACGCTTCACAGCTGCGTCAGTAGTAGCTGCAATATCACCACTGATATCATTGTCGTCTACTAGCCGTAGTCGATAGCAAACATCGTACAATGTCTCCTCGCTCCATAAANGCTGGCGAAGATGCCATGAAGATGCCCAAGGGAGCTTCCAAGCTTAACCTCCAGGAACTGAATCGTTAGACACGTTGATGTATTAATGACCTGCGCATCTTTTGGCTGGTCAAAGTGAGCAAAGCGGCAAAAGATGCTGCTTTTGATTTATGTTGTCTTTGTACTGACTGATGTTAGCTGGCCTTCTGTATTATGTAAATATGTTTGGCCCTTGCTCGGTCCAATCTCCTAATAGAGTAATCAAGTTTAAGTAAAATTATTTGATATCTGTCTCTATTCTGTTTTCTCTTCTTCCCTTTTCTTTGTTCCTCATGCCAAGGTATTTGAGTGCAACCTCCACTTGTCTTGATGTATTCCCTTTAGAGAATCTGTAAATATATTCGGACTTATGATACTTAACCCGGGGTAGGTATCACCACAACAAGGAGGTAGGTACTAGTAGGGATTGTATGGGCTATCAGCCAGCAGACATCATGAACTGTACATAGACTTTCCTGAATCTGAATAGTGCTCCCTACTTGTGAAGACTGAGATGCCACCAATAATGGCGGATTATTCATTCTGATCCAACCCAAAGTCTCTCAGCTCTGAGTTATTCTTCTCCCAAGCCAAGTAATTTAGTATTTATGCAATTATGATAAGCTGAACTTATGATTGCATTTTATAACACCGTGAAAAGGAGCAATGGGGTGAACTGTGAGCTGTCCTGAATCTGTATCGTACTCCCTGAGAATGTCCACCAATAATGGCAGATTATTCATTCTGGCCCGATACAAAACCATGAAAATGGCAGATTCCTTTGGGTGAGGGCCACAGCTACATTGCGCAGCAATTTAACTCATTCACATAACCTACCAACGTAATTTGCATAATTGCGCCACGAATCCTGTATCTGTTGTGATGCTCAAGTATACATCCAATGTTTCATTCAACATTCATTTTTAGCCCTAGCGAGCCCCACTATTGTCTTGCATTTGCTGACTCAATATTGTTTTCAGCCTCTCTTCTTTTTCTTTTTCCTCCCTGTCCCAGAGTTATTGGAATTCCCAGTGTCGTCAGCATTGTTTGAGTTCTGAGTTCGACCACTCTTCATTGGTGAATTATTGTCGATACCAAGGAGCGCAAAGAAACGATCCTCTTGACCAACCGCGGTTAATAAATCACGCAGTTCACTGATTGGCACTTCCTCGAACCCATCTACAGCATCATCCAGTATAGCGACAGCGGAATCAGACGAAGAAGAAGCCGCAGCATCACCCTCATTTGCTTTGATTTCAACAGATGCAAATTTCTTCTGTGGCATCGCTCCCTTGAGCTTCCCCATAAATTTCTTCACGTTGCTCCGAGATCCGATGCACAGCGCCACGCCTGGCCGGCCGAGGCAGGCGACGCCACGGAGCTTGAATTTCTTTCCGCTGATGATCATGTTGTCAGGTTTGTGGTCGAGGAGGTGATGTGAGTGAATGAGGGTGACAACTTCTTCGTTTTTGGCATCATCACTGCCATTGCTCTTTGCCTGCAATCTAATCACATAAGTATCTCGCGTATGATGTGGTTCACCGGCGATCGATAACAGCGTCGATATTATTGTCGGTTGTGTTGATGGCGACGAGTCCAGTCCAACGTGGCGATAATAATATATGCGGCCACTGGAAAAAGACGATGCATTCTTGGAAGAGAAGACGAGGATAAAAAAGAACAGTGAGAGAAACGACCGTGCAAGAGAGAAGCAAGTCGAAGCTGGTTCCATTATGTGTGCCCTTTGTTGTATTTGGTTCACCGAAGCAAGAGTCCAAGAGCAAGAGCAAGAGAAATAACAAGTAGAACAAGGAGGTAACAATCTGTAACAATAACAAGCCGAAGTGATAGAAGATAGAAGTGGGATAGTATGTAGCGCGTATGTAAGGTAGGTAGGTACCACTAATATCTACCGTACATTATTTGACTTGCTATGCAGTACGAATATTGATCTACGTATGTACCATACATAAGGTATGTAAGTACATACCTTAGGGTACGCTATCACATTATTTCTGCGAGAATAAGAAGGCGCACCTCTTGCTTGCCAATAATGTGAGTAAGCTATTAATTGATATAAAAAGAATGTTTGCA
>JAZGVS010000460.1:0-14595 GCA_037356235.1 Bacterosira constricta
AGTTTCGACTAAACAAATGACAAACGTGGCATTGGCGCGGGTACCCAGAGTGGCCACTGTGAAATGGATTGGGAATGCACAGCTTTTAATAAAGGACCGCCCCAGGAGAGAGGCGCACGTGGCGTACATCAATGAAAATGGGTAGCGATCGCTGCGCCCTTTTGGACGAGATGAGCGCATCGACATATTTCCTACAGACCTGCATATCTAATATATTACAATTCTTTTCTCCTACATAGATTATACAATCACGTCAAAGCGTAAAGCCTTTCCTGTCGACGCTGCCGATAGTGCTGACCATCATCAGACGCTCTTCACCTCGGTTCCTGATGAATGTTGGAAGCTCGTCAGCTCTTTTTCTGCTCCACCTAGTGTATACAACCTAGCACTTAGTTCCAAGCATTTCTTCTGCAGCATCGATGAAGAGACTGTCGCGTTTGATCCACCATCTTCCCTCCAACGTGCACTGGCCATGGGATTTTCAGCAGCATTCCTAACATACAAGACGGAGCAGGAATTGCAAGCATTGTTATCTAGGAATAAGGGCAATGCACGAGGTGCTGATGCGTCAGCTAATGCTAACCCTCTCCTCGCCACTCGTCTACTCCGGCAGTCTCTTCTCTCCCCCCTCGGTCGTGTGCTGAAACATTCGCAGACGGGGATGACACTCAAGTCGGCCCTTGCTCTAGCCAATTTTCCAAAAAGATCGGCCATTATTGCGGGTTCTACCATTGCGGCGACATGTCTTTTAGTTCTTTGGGAGGGAGGGCGTTACTCTCCAGTGGATGTGGACGTGCTGGTCAAACAGGCTAATCTTCGTTGACTTTCAAGATACTTATGTTGATTTGACCGACGATCGTCTCAGTTACACTGTTGATACAAAGATTCATCACGTAGAGCATTGGGGCTCGTTTGCCCAGAACAGTACTAGGGACACGGACAATATAGGGAGCCTTCTCAATCGTCGCTGTTGGGGACTGTCGGATGTTTCGGCATGGGGCAAATAAATAATGTGAATGGTGGATGGATGGTGGGTGGATGATGGATGGATCGGTTCTGACCGTGGGTTTAGGGTGTGAATAGAAGTTCAAGTTGTAAGATATGTACTAATTCCTACGTTAACGACTTAGCCCTACGGTTAACCTATTGATTCCCAGGGATCAGTGAATTTCCAGCCCAGACCGCCCGCCCCACCCACATTTACCCAGCAAGGGAGTGAAATACTGGGAATCAACATGGAACGCCCTGATTGCTGTTTTTGTATTCTGGCACTGGAATTATGGAAAGTGAAAGTGCACCGAACACGAAGATCGAGTAACGGAAGAAAGGCAGGAAACTGAACCTGTTGATGTTTGCTGACAAAAATTGTCATTGTTATACCTTCTCTAGACGCACGCCGCGCCATGTTGATCAAGAGACGAACATAGCATGATCAAAGATCATACATTCCTTCTATAAGTTTTGCTGCATCCGAGTTTCGCATCTATTTTGAGTAACACGAAAGCCCACCTACATTATACTGGTGCATGCTGTACTTGTGCATCACATGTTTATGACATTTCTTCTTGGTCGTCTGAAAACTTCACAACAGCTGACGCAAGTGTGGGCTCCCACATCCATGACCAGCACTGATAAAAATAATACCGAAGATCGTTGTGGCAAAGCTTTCAGCTCCGAAGTGAACTTTCAATCGTATCCGAAGATGAGAAGGCTGGCCCGGCTTGGAATGAGTGTCTTGAATCGAAAATTTAGAAGAGGAACTTCGTCCCAATCAAAAAGAAGTCGGCTTTCGTAGGCTTGATTGCAAAAGGAATGAGCCGAGATTTTTCTTTCCGCAAAACAGTCTCCAGTAATTTTAAAACCGAATTTTTCAAATTGCCTACTAGCACCAACTAGCTTGTATTCCCAACTAGTTGCCCGTATATCTAGCCAATGCCTCAGCCTCCACGTAAGCATTGGATGAAGTATTTGTTTCATTGGCAAAGAAAATTACACATATTGTGTTGTCAGCCAAATGAAGAAAGAGCACTAGTAATAATTAGGGTTACCCTAACCTGTTTCTTTTATTCGTAACCTCTTATTTATCTCCTACCGCATATCAATCATCGAGAGGATACTACTACTGCTGCTGCTGCGATTCTTCGTATGGCAGCTGGGAAGTTTCTACAAATGCATTTCTTGCAGTACATTACAGTTTATTGATGCCATAACTTGGATTTGGGACGTGAATGAACCCATTAATGCATCAGTGGGAGTGGAAAATTGGCATGCAAAATAAGCAGTGGCATTTATGCTGAACCCAATACGTGTCCAGTGCCATTACAAGTAGCCAGAGGAGGGCTATCTGGTAGAAAGTTGGGATCTTTCAAATAGACCAGCAAACAAACACACGCGTATCGTTGCTCTCAAGCCTGCTTATAGGATTTGACAATCAGGTATTTGAAGCCGTTCTGTGATGTCACTCAACAACGCAATCAAAATGTTATCCCAGCGTCAACACGTATCTCTCCAAAAGTTCAAATGAGGACTCCATGTCGGTTCGATTTTGTAACGTTGTTTTGGCATAATACAACTGTGGGTAATATGGAAAAGGAGGACAACCAGATGGTACCACATGCGCGCAAGATTATTGGCGAGGCGGGGGTATTATTGCACAGAAGAGGACTGCACTCTTTGATTTGGACTAGTACAATATGGTACTTTGATGCTCCATTTTATTAAACTGGCACCCAATTAAACTCTAATATGTAAGTAAGGAATTATTGTACAAAAGAGGTCAAAAGGCAGGAGTGAAGAACGATTTCAAGATTGTTTTTCAATGAGACTCTTCCTCCATGGCAATCCACCAGGACGAGCTGTGGCAAGCCTCTCAGGAGCAACATATGGTTCCTCAGTATCATGACTCGTACCTCCAGCTGTCTCTTTATCTGTAGCACCAATACCACCTAGCAACAACTCCTCCTCAAATGCCAATTTCATAAAAATATCATAGGCATCCAACAATCTCTTCCGCACAGGCTCTGATCTCTGCATCAACAATATCTGTTCATCCCTATACAATTTCCTACCCTCGTTTGTTTCCACCGGCACGATCCTCGCCCCATACTCCGTGGCATCGTACGGACTAGCCTCTACATCTAGCTTACGCGCTGCCAGTGACAATTCCAATATTTCCAATAGCAACTCCGAACTGATGAATCCATGCAATTTCAATCCAATTTTCAGCAGGTCCATATGGGCATGCACGCATCCCTTCTGCTCCAAACGCAATTGATCCATCCGTTCCAACTCTGATCCATGATGGTTCAACGGTCCCGCAGCCGGTGCAAAGAACCGCAATGCATCCACATGTGTACATCGTATTCCCTTCCGTTCCACCGTCTCATTAATCACTTCTCTCGAAACTCGTAGGTTCAGACTCGATTGATATTTGGCCGATGGAGGCGGTGGAGCACCCTCTGGATGGTACTGCATTGCCCATTCGTGCAATCCGTAACAATGTAGGATTGGTTCCGAGTTCATGGTTGTTTGGAGGATGGAGGAGTACCATTGAAAGGGTGCTATTGTTTTTTTGAGCTTTCGGCGTGCTTCGATATCGGTTTCTTCGATGGTTAGGTGCCGATTGTAAAATATTGCTGGGTTGTATAGTATTCCATAAAGTTGTTGTTCGGGTTCGCTATCGTCACTATTGGCTGATGTAGTCGTAGATTGCACAGAGGATTGCAACAACATTGAATCACTCGATTCTTCCACCGGTACCGGTATACTCCCTCGCAAATGGAGGGTTCCACCAAGATCATCTAGGTTGGCATTCTCGAGCAATATCCCCCCAAAGCCATGCGATGCCTTCATTGCCGCTTTATAAACTACATCTGCCGATGCATCTGATTGAGTACTACCATGATGGACGCTGGTATCATCACCACCAATAGTATCTGCACCCAACAAAAGTTTCAAATCAGGCGCCCACCTCCCCAATCTCCTCGGACCTTTAGCCCCCTTCAATCCATAATACTCCACCAAGAAATTATAAATGGGATTGCTAGGATCAAGAGCTGTCCAATCATCTGCAATATGGCGTCGATTGCCCCTGTACTTTCTTCCAGTGTTTAGGACATGATCGAGGGGTGTTAATCCTGGTTGTAAGATGGATTTGATGCGTTGTGAGTGGTGCGATGCAGCTGTTCGCCATGTTTTTTCACTGATGGTTATTATTCTTGGTGCTAATGATTGTGATGTTTTTGCGATGAGGGATGAAGGGATTGGTGACATGATCTGATTAGTTGTTGTTAGTGACGATGATTGTTGAAGGAGTAGTAGTAGAAGGTTGCAGAGTAGATGGAGATGGCGATAGTTGTGAAGGGTTGACATTATATTCTCGTAGCGAGTATCACAAAAGACGCTTAACGCTGCTCGCTGCTCTAGTCAGCAGGGTGGCCGGGTTATGTTGGTGATTGATGGAATGTGGCGTTGGCGGGATGTACTAGGGAAAGAGGATGGTAGGTATGGTCATGGTCATGAATATGATGATGATGGTTGTTATCTGTTGTTATCGTTGAATCGGTGGGTATGTCGGCGGGAGTTTGATTTGACGGTTGGAGTAATATTCCCATGGTTGGAGCGCTCGAAGCTAGCTGACTGACGCTGTTGCGTGGGATCTGGTATAAATGTCGCCAATCATCGCCATTTTCCATCAAAATAATACAGAGGGGAACTACTTAGCATCCCCAATCCCCATCCATCATCCATCCCATCACCCCATCTCATATCTCATCAGCATCAGCATTCAGCATCTCATCAGCATCTCACACCATCACCATGACGATGACGAGGTGCAGCACCAGCACTAAAGCGGCCGAGAGCAATGATACTAAGAAAATGACCGGCATCTTTCGCTTTCTCCTATTGCTATCAGCCCAAGGACTTCAGCGCACAGCAGCGCTACAACTGGCACATCAGTCGCCGAAGCAACGTAGCCCCAATTTTCGCCATGATGTACGGCCATTATCATTGATGTCATCCGAACGATGTGCGTTTCCATCATCGCAATCGCTATCAGCGCAACACTTACCACTGCCTCCAACGATATCCGTCCGACGAAAATCAACCCCGTCAAAATCAGCATTGTATGCCACACCCATTGGCAATGTAGGGGCGTTGTTCCCATCCGATGATTCCGATTATAACGAACAATCGGAACGAGACGCTGGTGCATCATCATCCGCGATGAATAGTAACACAAATAGTGCAGTCGAAACAAGCACAATTGCATCCAAATCCAACTCACTGACAAATGACAGTAGTACTATCTTTCAAGCATCCGAAATATTCCATCCAACACAGTCAAAAATACAATTGGGAGATAATCTAGTATTAGTTGATCCATTCGATGTGATTGCTGATTGGGTTTCGGATCGATTTGTGGAACACTCGTTACAGCGAACACGGTCATCCACCAATGACGATGGCGACAGCAGCACAAATAGTATTGTTGGTGCTAGTAGCGATGATGGTTCCGAATATATCATGGAATCTTACTCTCCAGGATCAACCCTCGATGCCATTGCCCAGGCATCCTCGACATACACTCCATTATCCTACCAAATTCGCACAGTGGTTCGGGTGACTTTACCAAGTATAGTGATTGGCATTGCTGCTGCGGCTGTCTATCCTTCCATTGCAACATGGTTAGAGCACCTTCCCATGGATTATGGAAGTAGTACTACTTCGAATACCAATCTATTCCTCAATGATGACGTGTTGACAGTCCTCTCCAACGATCTATCCCAATACGTACAGAATATTCTTACAACCTGCGCTTTACTCTTTGGCATGCTCGTCGGTCAAACCTATTACTTCATGTACCAACAGCAAGAACTAGTGTTCTACGCCTTGTTTGCAGAAGTCACCGAGGCCAAATCCCTTCTAGAACAAATATCACTCATGACCTACGGTAGGCCAGGATTGTACAACCCCCTCCTATCGCGAATGAACGACTACGTCCAAAATGATCTCAAGTTATTATCCGTAAAAGATCCAATTGCGCAAACGTCCGGGTTGTTACCCAAAGATGACCCCCTCGAATCGATATTGTATGCAACGTCGGTTGGGTTGCCGGGAGCAATTTACGAAACTGTCAAATCACTACGGACGGCACGCGCTGCCCGCTGTGGAGCGCTACAGAGGAAGCTACCCGTCCTTCACATTTACGTCCTCCGGCTATTAGGTATCATTGTCCTGTCCACTTTTCCAGTGTGTGGAGCAGGAAGTATGGCAATTGCACCAAATGTATTAGTGTTGCAATCCTACTTATTTGGGATATTGGCATTTGAATTAACCTTGGTTTTGAATGTTGTGGAGGAGTTGAGAAATTCGAAAAAGATGGGTGCGTACAATGTGGATGGGGTATTGCAGGTCATGGTGGGTGGGTTGGAGAGGGAGTTGGAGGAGCGGTTGGAGGGTAAGTTTTGGGGGTTGGGGGTGAGTCCTGGTCTTCCAATGAGAGCCGGTGGGGTTGTGGCTGGGAGTGGTGGAGTGGATGATGTGTGGGCAATGATGGACAATGGAGATACTGGTGTTGGTTCGAGTAGAGATATCGGCAATAATAATGCCATGGGTGTGGATGAGGCTGCAGAAAATGACGATGGCAGCAGCAAGAACAGTTCTGATGATGATACACTGCACTCTTCTCGAAGAAGGAGAGTCAAGAAGTGGTTACAAAGAAATTTTCTTGGTATCAAAGAACTGTAACATAATAACTACTAATGCATCATATGCTAGATTTGTTTATTTTTCGTAAATCAATTGGTGCCAGATCACATGGAATGTTTGTTTCCCTCTCTCTTTCTTCTCTCATTACAGCCCCAGTACCCTCCATACAAGTAAACGGACAAGGTCTTTATATTAACTTTCATCAGATAGGTTTCGTATAAAAGAGTGGCATTGGTTTCTTACAATACATCCACTTCATCCAGAGTGCCAATGATGTAGGGGTGCTACTGTTACATATTGTAACAATAGACATGACCCAATCTTCCTCGATATTGTTAATTTTGTAACACAAAAATGGCGCCAACAATCCCGCGCCTCCCGTGAGATCCAAAACCATCCCCACGACCGACGACGTGGTCACCAGCACCAGAGCCACCATGGCATAAAAATCAATGGCCATTGAGACCAAGAGAGAGATAGAATTGAACGATAGCCGCCGCCGCCGCCGACATTGCATCCATCCATCCTTTGCATTCGCTCGGAGCCTCCCTACGCTAAAAGTAACTGTACCGTGTGTGCCTCGCGTGTACCTAAGTAAGTACGTTGGGCGGTTGGGGATACAAAACGAAATAGATAAGTCTTCCGATCAGAATCGTAGGCAAATAGTAGATATCCGCTTAGATATTGGATCTAAGGATATCCGTACCAAGAAGCGAGTGGTTGTGTCAGGTGTTGTTGTGTGTGTCGCGTAGAGAAGGTATAGGATGGTAGACCCCACAAATAATAGCGAGGAGCGTCCAAAGCGACAGCGCGGTAAACCCCAGCGGTTCAAACAAGATGATGACCACGCTGGTCATGGTGTTGGTAATGGCGACGAAGCTAAAAGAGCTGGCGACGACAATACGCATGTGAATAAAAATAATCATGTGGCGGATGCGGATGCCACTACATCTGCCGATGATGCTGAAACAGAAGCTCCCGCGAGGATTAATAGTAGGGTGGGTGTCAAGAGAAAGGCAACCTCTTCTGCTAGCGATGATGATGAGGATGATGATGAGGATGATGATGATGAGGAAGCAGTCAAGACCGAGGAGAACGATGGTATCCATGATGCGGACAAGGTTGGCGAGGAGGAGGAGGGCCAAGACGAAGAAGAAGTGGATGATATTGACGAAGAGGAGGTGGATAACAACAGCATCAGCGCTGAAGCTGAAGCTGAAGAAGAACCAGAGGAAAATGCCAACGAAGAACCAGCCCAAGACAACGACACCCCCACCCTCAATAATTCCGGCCCACCCAAAAATCGACTCTGCCGCTCCCCACTCTGCACCAAATACAAAAAATCGAAATCCGACGGCTACTGCCTCGAGCATTTCAAAATCAATTATCCCGGCCATGACAATTTCGAGGATGTTGCCAACCTGTTGCATTTGAATTTGGGCAAGGCGGTGGTGGCTCCGGAAGGACGGAGGTGTAAGATGGAGGGGTGTATTAAGTATCGGAAGGCAAGGTGTGAGGGATACTGTTTGACTTGTTTTCGATTGGTGGGTGGTGATAATGGTGAGGAAGAGGAAGAAGACGGGGGTGATGGTGATGTTGATGGCATTGATGATGGCGCCCCCCCTCTGTTAGACGCCGGAGCAAGCCTGCAAGCACTCGACCAAGCCATGACAAACAACGAACTCACCGCCACCGCCACCCAACCTCCAACCCCCCCATTACCATCCACCACCTCCACCACACCCAAATCATCCAAATACTGCGCCCACCCATCCTGCACCAAATATCGTCAAACATCCTGCTACGGCTACTGTCTCACCCACCGCACCCTCTCCAACCCCAGTCTCCACACTTTAAACCGCCAACTGGCATCTGCCCAATCCCTCGTCAAGAAATCAAAATTGAATAAATCGAACCTGTGCAAGTGGACGGGATGCAATAAGTACATTCAGAGCAATTGCGCCGGGTATTGTTTGAGTCACGTGCGGATGGCCAAGTTCGAGGAGGTTGATTTGGGTTTGGATGTTTGTAAGGTTCGGGTGAGGGTGGGGGGGAGATTGTTGAATGGGTTTTGTCAGGGGGTGTTGGGGATGGAGTTGAGGGAGCTTTGGGGGTTTGGGCAGGGTGGCATGGTGGATGGTGGGATGGGGGAGGGTGGTGGTGGTGGGGGGGGGGGGGGGGGGGGTGGTGGTGGTGTTATGGCTGGTGGGGATGAGATGGGGGGTGAGGATGGAGAGGATGATCGTGATGAGCCGGGTGAAGAAGAAGATGGCATGGAGATGGAGGAACGAAGTGACGAAGAAAACAGTAAGGATGAAAATGACGAAAAGCCAGCTGCCATTGAATCAATGGACATCGACACCAATGACAACATCTCAAAGGATCAACAAGACGACAACAAAGATCAACAAGAAATCAAACCACCCCCACCAACACCCAACCCAACCGACCTAGCCACCAACCTCCAACTCCAACTGGACTTTCAAATCTCACCGACCCCCACCAAAAAAGCAAACGGAGCCACGAAATGCAAAGCGACAACCTGCCCCAAGAATTCCCAGGGCAATTCCCACGGTTTCTGTCGTGCCCACCACAATCGCTTTCTGATTTGTACGGGACAGTGTTCGAGTTGGACGTGTCAGTGCGGGGAGGTGATTGTGGAGTTTCAATCGAGGTGTGGGACGTGCCATCGGTGGCGGGGGGGGAAGCATCCGAGTGGCAAGGGTGGTACTGGGAAGAGTCCTGTTCCTGTTCCCAAAGTGGATAAGGCTGTTGTCGCCACGGAGGATAGTACTACGTCAGTGGAGGCAAATGCTACAAAGCCACCATTGGAGAACACAGTAATAACAACCGCCAACCTCCCCCTCGAATACGCCCACCTCACCATCTCAAAAACACCACGCACCAACGACAAGGGCCGATCCCTCTGCAAAGTCGTATCGTGCACCAAGATGGATCAATCGAACAATGATGGGTTTTGTCGTATGCATTATAACATGTTTGCCGTTATTGGTGGGGGTGGTGGTGAGGGTGATGGGGCGGTGGCGAGTAATTGGACGTGTGTTTGTGGAATGTTGATTAGTGGGAAGCAGAAACGATGTGGGAATTGTAACAAGGTGAGTTTGTTGGTGCTGGCTTTGAGTAGTCGTCATGAGAGATTCACTTTTTTATTCATTGTTTGGCATATTTGTGTTTCTAACCTATTCATTATTGTCATATTGCTCCTTCATATTCTTCTGTAACCACAGTGGAGAGGAGGCAAACGCGATCCATACTCCAGCACCAAAGCATCCACATCCACATCCAACCGAGATGGCCTATCCGCCTCCAACATTATCCACCAAGAACCACCCACCCTCGCATTCAACCCCACCTCCACCCAAAAATGGACCTGCGACTGCGGAAATCTCGTCCCCGCAGCCAAAGCACGCTGCGGACGATGCCACCACTGGCGAGGAGGAAAACGACGCGGCGGCTGGAAACTCAGCGGGAATACCGCCGCCGACTACGATAGCGATGATGGTATCGATCGTACCCAAGATTGGACGTGTTGCACTGCCGAGGTTATACCAGCACGACAGAGTCGGTGTGGGAAGTGCAATCGGTGGAGGGGGGGGAAGCGTGTTGCTGCGTTGGTTGGGGGTGGGGGTGCTTTGGTGAGCAATTTGCCTAGCTGGGAGTGTAGCAAGTGTCGTATTTCGAATCCGGGGAGTAAGAGGAGGTGTGGGGGGTGCATGGTGTGGAAGGCGGATGCTAGGGCTGCGGGCGGTTGTAAACCATCCAAGGCATCGAGGGATGTAGCCGCTGCGGCGGCGGCGGGAGGCAAGGGAAACAATGATGCAAACTGGCAATGCAAGAAATGCAACTTTGATAATTTTGCGACGGAACTTTCGTGTTTTATTTGCAAGGGTTTGAGGCCCAATTGGCAGTGGCACAAGAAGCAGCAATTGGTGCATGGTTCTGCGGCGACGGCGGCAATGCCACCTCCGGCCGTCAAGACGGCGACAAATCCAGCGCCTTCCACCGTGGCCGGCATGCCCAATCGAGGTGCAGCCACAACAGCTTTGGTTGCCAACCGCAACACAGTCCCTCAAGGACGACTGGACCACTTGAATTACTATGGCACGTGCAATGAGANATGGCACGTGCCATGAGAAATTGGGGTATCCCTACATTAGTCTCCATTATGATTTCAATCAAAGTTACTACAGGAATCATAATTATAGTTACCTCAATGGTGGTGTCGGTAGGAGTGGTGGCAGTGGTAGCAGTAGTGCTGCGGGTGGTAACAAGAAGCAAGTCAGCGGCAGCGTCAAATCTCCAAGTGTAGTGAGAAAGGAAGCCGCTGCTTCCAGTGTTGGTAAGAAGAAAGCCGCCGTTCCTAGTGGCGACAGCAAGGGTGGCAGTTGCAGCAGTATTGCTCCGAGTGGTAACAAGAAGCAAGATGGCAGTGGCAGCGTCAAACCTCCATGTGTAGTCGAGAAGGAAGCCGCTGCTCCTAGTGTTGATAAGAAAGAGGCCACTGTTCCTAGTGGCGACAGCAAGGATGGCAGTTGCAGCAGTATTGCTCCGGGTGGTAACAAGAAGCAAGATGTCATCAGTGACAAATCTCCAAGTTTAGTCGAGAAGGAAACTGCTGCTCCTAGTGTTGATAAGAAGGAAGCCACCGTTCCTATTGGTGACAAGAAAGAAAGAGACGGCAGCTGCAGCTCTGCCAATGATGCCAAGGAGGCTGGCGACAGCAGCAGCCGTGCAAATGACAAGAAGAAGGAAGGGGATGCCAGCGCCAGCGGTGACGACTCTCCTGGCGTTGACAAGAAGGAACCCATTAACATCAGCAGCGGGAGCGGCTCTCCTAGTGGCGACAAGAAGGAAGTCGACGGCAGCTCTCCTAGTGGTGACAAGATGGAAGTCGACCGCAGCCGCAGCTCGTTTAATGATCACACGAAGGAAGACGAAGGCAGCAACAGCTTTCTTAATGGTGGTAAGAAGGAAGGCGGCATCAGTGGCGGCTATTCAAGTGATGAGAATAAGGAAGGTGACATCAACAACAGCGGTGGTGATAAGATGGAAGTCGACAACAGCATCGACAGCTCGCTTGATGATAATAAAAAGGAATACGATGGCAGCAGCAGCGTCAGCGAGAAGGACCTTGCGGAGGAAACCGAATCCACCAAGTAAAAAGACCGGTTCTTCTTGATGTATCACACACTCGTGCATACAAGTCAGAGAAGTTGTTTACGTATTTCATTCCCTTAATATTATATAGATCGAACATCTATGCCTTAATATTCGTGTATTGCAGAACAAACAAATGAATGTCTATAATATGATAAAATAAGCTTTGAGAGAATATGTTTCGTGCACAAAATGGTTTTGTTTTTCAAGCATTGTAGTCAGTATCAGAATTGATACTTACAATATCTTGATTTGGCCTGCATGCTCTACATACTATGTGCCAAATCCTCCACGGTCCAATGTAGATGTTCCCCAGCGTGAAATATAGATACTCTTCCCACTGCTTCCCATCTCCTTCTGATATCGTACCTACGGGATCCCTAGTGCAACTTGGAGGTGGCCAAGGAATGCTATAATTGTGTTGATTTTGCAGAACTGGAGTAGTAACATTCATTTAGCCACAATCATGGCTCAGCACAATTCAAAAGCAATAATAATTTATTATCCATTTTAATGGAATATTTATTGGCACGATTTTCTTCGACGAAGACTCAGACATCGGCATTCGGTTTCTTCTTCCCATCCTCTTTGGAATCATTCCTCTCTTTCTCCCCCTTCGTCTCGCCCTCAACTTTAGATTTTTTCTTTTTCTTCCCTCGAGGCTTTCCTGAAGCTGGCTCCCAGATAAATCCAAGCGCGTCCAAAAGTGCGATTCGGTCGTTTGATAACCAAGAATGTCTACCCTGCTTTCGGTGGGCGAATTGGGCACGTTGGTTCATGACCCACCAGGATAGTCGTCGATTTGCAGAATAGCCATGAGGTACACAGCAATGCCCATGACTCTTACGAAACTGCTAGTTTGAGAGAGTTGTTGAAATAAGATGATATCATGACGAAGAATTTAGTTTCTGTCAAAGTTGGCAAATTGAAAGACACAATAGGAGCTTGCTTACCTCCAATAATTGGTTATATAGAATGAACCAACGCGCGTCACGGGATTTCATGTGCGGGTCATCTCCTACCGAACGGGAGAGAGAAGAAGACGTGGAACTTTGTTGAAGAGAAGCCACCTTGCCAGCAGGGATCTTTGCATCAGCCGACGAGTTGGAATTGAGCTTATCCACTTGTTCCTGCGTCATTCTTGACAGTTCGTGATACATGCTTCCTTCTTGTTTTGGAGCGAAGTTATAAGTGTGAGGATTGGTAATGGGTAGCTGGCTCATCAAATTTCCCATGAGGTTGCTGGGGGTTGTCAAAGTGCTCATGTCCGCAAACGGTCCAGTTCCAGGTAACCCAGGTAACGATACTGCTGCAGGATTTGCACCAGCCAACATATTAAGGTCTACACCACCCATTGCGATATTATTTGGCTGTATTAGTCCAGTAATGCGAGCTGGTGGGATTGCCGGTACTACTGCGTCAAGGGCAGCCTTGAGTTGGCGGGCTGCGTTAAGTCTTTGAAGCAATGCCTGATCTGTTAAAACAGAAGGATATACACCAGTGCGAATTGGAACAGAAGGATATACGCCAGGAGCGGGAATTGAAGCAGTAGGAAATAAACCAGTGGGATCCGAAGCAAAAGGAAATGTACCGGGAGGCATAGGGACCTGCTGATGTTGTTGCTGCAGCAAGGTATTTGCATTCAGACCAGGAGCAAAAGGAAGTGGTAAAATCACAGCTGGGTCATTCAGAGGAAGAGCCATGCCACTTGAAGCGAAAACAGTTGAGTTGGGCGAGAGCAGGGATAGTAAAGAGAGTTCCTGTCCTGCAAGCGGCACAATTGGGACAAGAATAGGGGCTGTTACAATCGGGACTACAGACATCAAGGCCTGAATAGAGCTAATGGCACTGCCAAGAAGAGGGAAGAGACTTTCCAGGTGCAGGACATTGGGTGCAGGATTCGCACTAGGAGTTATCCCAGCCACTGAGTTTGGCAGGTTGATTGCATTGACAGTCCGGGCAGTCAAATCATTGTTGATCTCTTCGATTTGAGCTGCCAAATCAGGAGCAATAGAGAGATCAGAGACTCTAACCTCGGCTTTCGCCTGGACCTCTGCTTTATTGTGGCTTTCCTTGACTTTTTCTGGGCTCATATTCCTGTCAGTCATTTTCTGTTTGGAAGCCAAAAATATAATCCTTTTGCGAACGAGGCTTTCTTTTCTTCTCCTGTTGGATTATGATAAATTGTGATGGCAAAATAGGTGAGCACGAGCTCATGAAAAAGCTGCTCATTGCTACCGTCCAACAGCTATGATATCTACGATACATAACTGTTGCAAAAACAACACAGACATGCCAGCCCCAGAGTGAGTCCACCAACCTCCACCAACCAGATAGACAATGCATAACAGACGCCGCCAGGCGCCAAGCCGCGAGCAGCCGCCAGCCGCGAGTGACCAAGCAAACAAGATCCCCAGTATTCAGGAATATTGGTATTAGCAAAAGTATCATCATGTGATTAGCTTGCCTGGATAGATATAGTATTCTTTATCTGTGTTGCGTTGTTTTTCGGTGATGATGATGTTATCTACTAGTAATAATATGAGATACATATCAGAGACAGGGTGGCTTTTGCACTTTTGCGAAGCCCGCAATCTACATATCGTCCCCCCCAGAATCTTACGCTATCTCACGTATCATGCGACAATCTGCGACAATTTAAGTCTTTCGTCACACATACCATACAATATCACACATCATACCACA
>JAZGVS010000461.1:0-14478 GCA_037356235.1 Bacterosira constricta
CTAAATTATCGCGTAAACTCTTTTAGAATAATGCATTTTACTTAACGAATTAGATGGGTTTAGATAGATATTGCTTATTAAAGCCAGCACCGCCGTGAACCAAAAGCCGGGGGCACTCGTGGTATCTTACTGTACAACTTGCGGATTATCTATGTGTATGTTTCAGAAAAAGGAGTCGCGCGCGGTACCAGAAAAGGAGGGATGATGTGGACAGATGTGGACGCAAGCGTAAGAATTGGGTCAAATAATGTCCTCCTCAGTCCTGATGAGGAAGGAAACAGGACTAATTGTTTAGAAGCCCCTTTTTCGCTATACGAATCAAAATTGGACCAAGGGAAAGTGAAAGAGCCGTTGCCGTCGCATATCCCAATACCCCAACAAGAAGTGCTGGCAATACTGATTTCTTCCATTCCTTCGCCTGAGCCATCGCCGCCGCAGTAGTTGGTCCTCCAACATTGGCATTCGATGCCAAATACAATTCATTCAAATCCAACCTTAGCAAACCTCGGCCTACACCCATCAATACAAGGAAGTGAACTGCCAACTGTACAGCTGAAAAGGCAACGAGAGACGGAGCCCGCCGAAGCACAAGTAGGAGAGATCCGCCAGCCCCCGATGCGGCAAAGAACATTTGGAGGAATACAATACCGATGGCTGTTCCGGAGGTTCTCAGTTTTTGAAACCATGCAGGGAAGACGGTGGCAGATATGACTGTAAGAAGAGAAGTGATCACTAGAGATGAAAGGCCAGGACATAGTGCTGCAGTTATTGCAGATCCGAGGGTGACAAGGCATGATGCTGTAGCAATTGAATATGCAATGGAGGATGTTGTGATTGGAATTTGTGCTTCTTCGTCTGGAAAGACGATCTCTTCGCTTAGTGATGATTCGGGATTTGTCGATACATTGGCATCTTTCTCGTTTTTTGTAGTTTTGTTGTCGGTCTTTTCGGCTTCACCAGGTGTTGCCAGGTAGAACAAGAAGGCAAAGTACAATGCGACAACCACATTATCAGCTGCAATAGCTGCACTCACAATGCTCCCATCAATATTTAATGTGTCTGCAACTGCCACACTGTTGACCATCAGTTTTAGTTAGATCACCAGTCAGTAAAACGAGCATGATAATAAGTTGAAAATATCAATCCATGACCAACAATCGCACATACAAGGAGAATGAAAAATGACAGCATGACTCATCATGGTAAAAGGAAAACAACACAAACACTCACAAATTAATAGCACCTCCAATATGTCTCGAAGTAATAGCACAAGCAACCTTCCATCCTTCATCCCCCAAGCTTTTGAGAGGTATCAAAGAAAATGCAGTCAATGTTCCAACAACCGTGCTTAATGCTCCAACCATGAAGGCAATGAGTAACGATCCAGCATCACGAATGACTCGTTTAAGGTCAGAGTCGAATAGGAAGAGGGGTACTGCTAGTGGGACTAGGACTTTGTTTACCAGCTTGTCTGTGGTGCGGAAATCATAGGTATAGATATTATTATGAGAAAGATAATAGAGGATGATATTCATCAACTCTCGTTGTACTTACAAACTGGTGAATTAAATGGAACAATGCCAATATTTGCTAGACATAACGAGATTAGCATTGTGACAAGTGGAGCCTAAATAAATGACAAGAATGAATCTTGATATTAGATTTGTTTACTGAAAAACGAATGACAATGTACCATCAACAACAACACACTTACCGACAGAGCTTTCCCCACAGTAGTCTTTTGCTCAATTGCTATACCACAAGCAGAGACCATGAGTAATGCAGATAAAACGAAACTATTATCAGTATGGAGTGATGAAAGAATGGAGGTGATTACGCCCGGTGCCGACATGGCCAGCGATGATGAAGTTGTTTGAGATCTCCCATGCGCTCGTATGGTATTCACATGGTGTGAAAATGAAGATGGTACGTTATGTGAGTGGGAGGAAGAAGGTATCTGACTTTTTTGCTGGCGTGCTGTGGGAAGAAAAATTCTATTTGGAGACATCGTTCTCGATGGCGCGAATGATTCTACTGCCGTGGCCGACAAGTAAAAGAAGAGGAGGGTACGCCTGCCGAGGCGGGAGTAGATTGCACGCATTGTATGTTTGTCTTAGCTGGCCTTCTGTTTGGATTAATAAATCATGTGGACGTTGCTTGCCTTGGCCTTGGTCAAAGGTCAAGAGAGGTCAAGGATGTGTTGGAAGGTGGTAGTGGAAGGCCGAGAAGTGGTGCGGTGATGGATCCTTGGCTGATGGCTGGCGCATACATGTTGTTGATGGCGGGAAATATCTTTGTGTTTCACGTGGGAACTAGATAGACTTGATGTGTCTCCTCCTCTACCTCTACTCTGAACTCGAATCTCAAAATCTCGCAACCTAGATCTCAACTCTCAACCTACTGTCAACGGCGAATGGCGCGCGGCGCTAGCAAAGCATCCAGCCAGATCCAGCCAGATCCAGCCACACGCCTGCCTGAAGCCCTGAGCCACACAGCCACAACCGCCAACCGCACCATCACCATCACCATGGCTGCCACCACCCGACCTACACTATCCTTCCTCCAACTATCATCACGAATGAAATCACCTCAACTTCTCCTTGCCACCATTGCAATATCCTCATCCTCGTGGAGCCGCGTCCCATTCGTACAGTCATTTCCAATTGCAAGCCATCAAAACAATCATCAGAGTAGGACGGCGTTTGGATTCATTCATCATCGAAGTGTTCACCTACCGGCTAGGAACCCCAAACCAATTGCGTCGTCGTCATTATCGGATGATGCATCGGATGGGAGTAGCAGTCATGAGAGCGTGACTGGTCCAATATATGAGATGGGGGATGGTGTACCAATGGTAAAGCTATTTACGAAACAGGGTTGCACGCTATGTGACAAGGTGAAAGACGTAAGTGATTGTTACATGTGTATGTGTGATGGTGATGTCAAGGAAGAGTATCATTGCTCTCTTGAGACTTTTTTTCATTAACACTCACTGTGTTGACAAAATGCATTTATTTATTATAGGTTCTTGAATCTTTGAGGGAAGATCAGCCACACTCACTTTACGCAGTAGATATCACGGACGATGATAAGCAAGAATGGTTTTCCAAATACAAGTGAGTCTTTTTGTATCTGTTTTTGCATTTAGCCGAGAGAATATCAGTATCTGACCTGTATAATATCTTCACATACAAACTTGCTAATGTGAATCTAATACAACACGCATAATCCCAGATATGATATACCTGTGTTACAAATCAATGATATATATTGGACAAAGCACCGACTTTCATCGGATGATGCTATTGCTGGAATAGAGGAAGCACGTACAGGGGATTTTGCCCTGCGTCGTGGGGAACCAAATGCGAGTGCATTAGAACACAATTAACAACTTTTGATGGTTACTCTTTCTACTTTATCCAATCAAAGAGCATGTTTCGTTGATCAAGTCTTGCTAGAATGGTACATTAATATATCCAAACAGGTGATACCTAACAGCATGTATTGTACAATCATCTCAATAGGCATACATAATATTACTTTGTGATACATCCTCAAATCATATTCACCTCAAACATCTCACACGTATGCTTCACCCCATACTCGGAGTAATTGCACATGCATGCATTGCTTGGTCGTGATGCATGGGTGGGATCTAGCCAAATCTTGCATTGACTGAATGGAGGGCAGTATAGATGCAATGTTATAGCGGGGATGAATTTGCTTGGGTTTCCTACTTTGTGATATCTATGGGACAGAATGATGATAATGTTTAATGAGGATCATGATTTACGATACCCAAGATATCGACGTTCACACTGTAGAAAGCTCACCCCATTGAATCTTTGATGAATGCCGGCGCGTCATCTAATGATGAATAGTGAATGCATGAATTGTTATTGCTATTTGCTGAGCCATGCTAACAATTGTGATAGAAGCGATTCAGCTCTCACCTTCAAAAACCTCATCCGAAGTAACTTCCAAACTGTCCGTCTTGCCATTGATCGCATAACGTGTCTCCCTGATCTCGCCTTCGCATATACGAAGCCAGCAGCCGTCACTCCTAGATAAAATGTTGCAGTAGACACACAGGGCATAAGAGACAAACCAAATCATTTCTCTGAACACAATTATACAAAAAGAATTGTATACGGACTTACGGATGGTCATGTATTGGTGATTCCTTGCCAGTATTCCAGCATAAGAGAAGCAGTGTGAAAGTTTCATTGTCCGTGGCGATCAAATTCCGGGTATAGTTTTTCATTGAGTCGAAGAGAGCATACTTTTTCCATTCTCCCAAACGGAGATCCAGCCGGCCAAACAATACGTGTATGGGGTCGTCCTCCGTTCCTCGCGATTCATCTTGTCGGATGCGTTCTTGGAGGGATTTGCGTTCATCTTCTTTTTGTTTCTGAAGAATTGGAGGAAGGGCGTCAATGAGTTCTGACAGGGTGATGGGACCGGATTTTGCATTAGCTGTTTTTTTTGAAGTCGTTGCATCGTCATTGCATATTATTTCTTCGTAAGCGGTATCATAGGCTAAGAAGGACACGGAATTTGGAGAAGATGATAGCACCATTGTGAATAGTATTGCCTGGCGTCTAGATGGGTTTTATGATTATGCTTTGCTTCTGTCAACAGAAAGAATTCTTTTTTCGTGGCTTCTCATTCATGCTAGATTTGTCACTTTTTGCGGCGGCTTTTGCTCTTGCTTTATCTTTTATCTGAATGAAGCTGAGCGCTGTTGCGTGCGCGGCGTGCGCCCAACATTTTCTGACAGGGATAATATTTTTTATATTTGTTGTTCTTTTAGTGATTTCACATACGTAGGAATAGCTACAAATAAAATTAGCGAAGACATTATTGCGCGCGCTTGGTCATTGGTATGGTATGGTGGTGCCTACCTGGACAAGATCACATTTCAGCGAATAACTCCCCCCTGGGGTGTCATTGTTTTTAGTATACTCTTTCAAAAGTTAAGTTTAATGTTACCCCTAGTCAATATTGCCTAAGTACTGACACTGAGGGTAGGGGTGTAAGGAAGTTGGGGGGGACACTAGATTGTTAACGAGTGTATGAGAGGGTTATGACGAGGGTATGACGAGGGTATGAGAAGGGTATGAGAAGGGTATGAGAAGGGTATGAGGAGGGTATGACGAGGGTATGACGAGGGTATGGCGAGGGTATGGCGAGGGTATGGTGAGGGTATGACGAGGGTATGACGAGGGTATGACGAGGGTATAGCGAGGGTATAACGAGGGTATGACGAGGGTATGACGAGGGTATGACGAGGGTACTACTATATATGACGAGGGTATGAGAAATGAGAAGGGTACGACTGTATCTATGGGTACGACGAGGGTACATATGATAGATGTATGATAATGAGGGTAGGTACGATAGTGAGGCCACAAGGCAACCATGAGAATCAACATCATCCACCCCACCCTCCCTACCATCGGCTGAAATCTGGCGAAAAGCGCGCACGTTCCATATCCATAGGTAATGTATCTATGCTCCCTACCATAGTAATTTCCTCCCCAGATCCCCAAACCAGTGAGCGCATACATATGGGCGAGATCCGAGCGTGATTGCGGAAGCGGCGCCACGTGGTATCGTAGTAGCGGTGACGACTGGCGGTGAGCCGCGGCGGTGAGAGATTCAGCGAGATTCATCTCACAGCTCTCGATATTTCTTCCTGCCCTCTGATCTGACGGTTGGAAAGGGGGGAGTAGGGCGCAGGGGGGACCGACTTACGCGATATGTCGAACAATCGCTATAAACTTATTTGGCGGGGAGATGTCCGCCCCCTTTAAAGTCTGACGTCCTCCTCCTCCTTTCGCTCCTCTCTCGCTTCTCTCCCTTCTCTCTGCTTCTCTCTCGTTTTTCCCTTCTCTCTCTTCTACTCTCTCGCCTCATTTACATTATTTAGTGCAGTTTAGTTCTTCGCTTATTGTTATTGATTCATTGCAAGTTGCAACGAAACGGTATACATCATTAGTATGTCCCCATACAGTCCCCATAGCCATGCACATCCAACAGGCGGCCGTAACGGCCGTGGTGGAAATAATCCAGGAGTGCCTCGTCGGTATAACAACTCAATGATAATCCACCATCCAGCTGTATGAAACCTGCGCCACCATCGCTCCATCCTCCTCTCGAAACGAACAACTCGATGCCGCAGGCATGTGCAATTCCGAACATGATAATGTAATTCTCTAAGTAAGCAACCACACATCATATCCTCCGCCGCACAAAATCGTTCGATCTTTACGATCCAGTCGTCATGCAGTGCTTCTAGATGGTCAGATAGTTTAAGGCGATGGATAGGGATCGGAGTGAGACGAGTGGATTGAGTGGGTCATTGGCACAATCCGCTGGAAAATTCAAAAAAGATTTCATACTGTGCCTATCAAGGCAATGCTTCCTCTGTCAGTATCAGCTCATGTTCTGTGAAAGAGATGGAGGGGAGGGGTATTCATTTTGGGCAGTTTAATTTCAAAGAATGGTATAATGATGGTCATGACAGGCAGAAGAACTTGTGTCTGGTAATTGGCAATGGGGGCAGACTCCATTACATTCCTTTTGCAAAGGATTCAGTCAAGAATGAGGGATTGGAGGGATTGTGTCTCATTGAAACTCTGTTTGGAATGCGGGACAATGGTACAAGTGACAATCTCAGCATGAATGAAATGAACATGTTCAATTCAACCCCCAACCCAAGCGACAATCGAACCCCGTCCAAAACACACAAAAAACAATCAGCAATCCATCGATCGCTACGAGCACGCGATACCAAGGGCCGTTTACCATTGTACAGTGCTACGGAATGTTCATAGATTTTGGAGAAGATGCTGCGTATTTTGGTCAAGGCATTTCCATGAGGCCAATGTTCCTGGGCTGCCTCCCAGGGCGAGTGGTCGTGGTAGTGCTGGTTCATCCATTGCTTCTTCTCATGAGTAGGATGTGAATAAAAATGCAGTGCTTCCCGAGGAGGTGAACATGCGAAACAAAAATCGATCGATTTCATAAGGATGGAATTCACGATGAAGGAACCGATGCACTGTTTCCAAAAAAGAGCCTGCCGCAACAAAGATCTAGCAGTCCACCTTCTCCATAAACAATTTGTATCCCCCCTCTCCACAACCTCAACACTATACCCCACTATCTACTACCGGACTACGGATCACACAAACCGCACGAAGGATCCATGGACGAAGGTGAATCATAGTCATGAAGTAGTGGTATTCGTCCACCACAGCACCTCTATCTGCAGCTAGCACCTCCGCTCACGTCTAGGTAGGTACGCCGAGGCGACGATATCGTATCCAACTCCCGCAATATTGACTCCCGCCTACTGATCCGATAGGATCCTGCCTATTCCTACGTTAGTTCACGTCGCGGATCATTTCCGAAAGACCGTCGAAAAGCGTCACAGAACATTTTGATCACAAACAATCGCACAACAAAACAATAGAGATCAATAGCCATAAAAGCATTCCCCATTTCCTTTCCATCCAGAGAAAGAACGGCACAACTAGCAATCGCAACCATGGTGAGGGCGTCGACGGCGTTGCCGCGCCGCAATTGCCATTCTTGACACGTACACTTTTCCCCTCTCTCTCACAATTTACATTTCTCCTTTCTCTCTCCAACAATCTGGATCGGAAGCTTCATAAGTATTTCAATTGTCCCGAATTTCGCTACAGCATCAAGAAAACTCTGCATGATAAGCGTGACTTCAGTTCCGTCCATTTTCGAGAAGTGTTTACCGCTGAGGTCATTGTCGCCCTTCGGTCGGGCGGCGGATTAGATGCGCGCCAACCACTTATACAGCAGAATTACAACTTAGGCCAGTGGTGGCGAGATAGAAGGGGAAATCGCGAGTGGTTTCAAGAACAATTGAACGAGGCAAAGGCCATCGGGCAAAGCGGGCAGCAGCATCAGCAAGGCACCCAACATAGGAGCATCGGCGGCAGACCCATCACGGGCAGCGATCAGTGGATGCAGCAGCAGTTCCAGCAGTCCCAGCACATCATCGAGCAGGGGATCCAGGGGCATCGTCATCTCTTCGCTTCACAAATTCAAGCCCCCCACAACAATAACAGTCAGGGTGGTCCTAGGATGGGATCCACAACCAGGTGAGTTACACCATCTCGTGCATCTTTCTTCTTTCGGTTTTGTGATTGCTCACTCGTGACTCTGTCAATTATCCATGTCTGCAGGGGCGATTACGGTGGGTCTAATTCTACGGGAGGGATTGGTGCGAATCACTATGACATCCAGGGTGATGGATCCACCGCCAGGTGAGTTGAACACCATCTCGTGCATCTTTCTTCTTTCAGTTTTGAGATTGCTCACTCGTGACTCTTTCAAATATCCATTTCTGCAGGAGCCAGTATGGTGGGTCTACTTCTACGGGAGGGATTGGTGCGAATCACAATCTTGAAAATAATATTTTCTTGCAGATCAATGCTGATGCGTCAATAGCTAGGTGATTTACAGGCAATACAGTGCACATCTTTTGCATTTTGTGCATCTATCTTTTACCAGTTTTGAGATTGCTCACTTGTGACTCTTTTTCAAATAACCGTGCAGGAGCCATTGTGGTGCCGCTGATGGGTCAATGGAGTGAGTACATATAAACGAAATACGACATTCCTTTGATTTCGTTCCGTTTTCCCTCACCAATTCATCTTTCCAATGCAGAAACACTCAGAATAGGAAACGGGCCCGTTATGAAGGTGACAGCATGGCTTTTTCTTCCCTGGCAGCTAATGGTGCCAATCCCGGAGGGCAGCTCGTCCCACTTCAGAGTTCATTGGTGCAGTCTGCTTCCCTCAGTCACCTATCAACCGAAGCGTTGCTGCAAATTGCCAGCGAGCGAAGTGATTTCTCCTTGGTTATCAAACATTTTTCTAGTGTCGAAGACAGGACTTGCAAGTCTTCTTCCCTAGATGATCTCCTGAAGGCCGTCTTCGCTGGTGAGGTTGAAGTCGACGACGATTTCTTCAAACAGTTGCGTACTTTTAAGCTCCAAGAAATCAAGTCTAGACTCTTGGTTATCAAGGACACTGACTCATACTTGCTTGAAAGATTTGAGTTCGATAACAAGAAGACTGAAAGAATCATGAGTGGGGCGATGGCAAATGCGCTCAGAGGGTCTACCGAAAGCTTGGCAGAAGCGAAGGGGGTAGTTAAACAAGTGGTGAAATCTCTCCTCGAGATCAGCAGTGGTGATGTGGAACAGGAGGCGCAGACCTGCCGTACCATCCTCAATCAATGGAAGGACCATTCCAAAACACAAGAACGTCGTCTCACTACAAGTCTTAAGAAGGAGACGAATGAGATCGAGTTGATTGACAAACTTCTTCATGGAAACTTGAGCAAAGTCTCCAATAGGTTTGCTAGGTTGATCAACATGTACAGTCAGCAGGGTGAAATCATTACCAAATTTGTTGGAAACCTCTTCAGTAATCGTACTGATAAAGCTCAATGGAATCGAATGAAAGAATTCTTTCCATCCACTTTCCAGCAAGAATTGTTGTTGTATGCTCCTGACGGGATCAAGGCTGCCTTGTCACCTCTCCAATTGGACAGCATTGTAGCCAATCTCCCTGCTGTCACTATACGCCCACCCTCATTCATTAATGCCACAGAGTCATATTCAGTTTGTGGTAGCGCCATCTCAGGCGGAGTGGCTGGTTTCCCACCGGAACTAATTCAGGAGATGAAAACTTTTGTTCAGAAGAATGATGGCGGTATTGAGAGCCTAATTGTATTCCTGGAGAAGGAGGAACCTCAGCTGGCTTCTGTTGTCAAAACGAAAAGGGAATATTTTTCTGTGGTGCTAGACATCCCCGATAGCAATAATCTCGATAGCAATAGTGGCGACGATCTATTGGCGCATGCGGAGACGTTTATTCGGGATGGAGTCGAATCTGTTGACGAGAGTCTGAGCTCGTGGAATTCTTCGTCCATTGTTCGTTTGCTGACAGAGAAAAACAAAAGGCATGTGAAGCGCGACTAGGGTACTTCTCGTTCGGTTAGTACGCTTGTTTTCCTCTTTGGATGTGGGGTGATAGTGTTGTGTGTGCAAGGTGAAAAAATCCCAGGGTACGAGTGTTAATTTATTTTGAACCACTAAATGTCAATTATTTTGAGCATCTATTACGACTACGTACCCACTGGACGAAGTTTGTTCAAAATAGTTCAAAATCATTAGAGAATCCTGATTAACTTTGCCGATGCTTGAATTAAATACTATCATAACCCATGGGACTTCATGTCGTAGTAAATAACTTAGAGTGAACTGCAATATCCAAGACAGCAACAGCAACAACCACATGAAGTTGAAACATAGATGGTTGAAACGTTGAAGAGATTGGAGGCTAGCAATAGTACTGGTATTGGCAATCTCAGCAATGATATTGTTAGCGCATGTACGAATGCACCGCCACTCATTACAGCATTAGAGAGCATCATGCAAACAGCTTTGCTGGTGATTTTTAGCTCGTAACATCAGGTTGCACATTTTAAGAATCGCCAACAATCCTAGCATAATCCCAATGAGTTGGACGGCTCTTTCAAATGCAGTCTCCTCCAACAAATCAAGTATTAAAAGGACACACTTGTGCACTTCAGATAGTATCTCTCTTTTCTTCCTCGAATGATTTTCCTGCCTAGCGATCTTGAAGCTCTTTTGCATTTGAATGAAAACTGCATTAAAACTGAAGTCGCCCGTCAAAAGATACTCCAATACCACTTCAGTGGAGGCATCAATCTCGCCAACATCCAGGTATTTATTGACATTAACTAATAGTTTTGCCTTGTGCAATTGCTTGGATCGGCAGAAATGATGATGGACGTTCACTGCTTTATCACCTCACTCAAAGTATGCCATCATTGTTTGATTTTGTAAGTAATCCGAGAGTAAGCGGACTAAAGAGGAAGAAATGAAACAAGGATGGTTGAAACGATAACCAAAAAAAATGCTTACTTGAATAATGTGCCTAGATTCATGGAAAACTTTGCTTTACAACAATCTAGACCAAAGTTACTAATGCAAAACGATACCAGCATGCTTATGTGCTAGCTTCATCACTGTCTCTCTTTTCTATCTGCAGCCTGTTCGTCACAGAAATATCCACTTTCCTCAAAGGTGAGTATAGGTCGAGTCCTATCCGGGCTAAATCTATCGAGCTCTTCAGGAACACTTTCATCTAAAACAATCAATGCTCTAATGTCAAATGATCTCCTCGGCGGCAATTCTTTACCAGCTTTGATTTCCGTTCCCCCATTATGGGTAGAAATGGCACAATGCCACAGGTCTGACGGCTGCATCAGTTTGCGATCGTATTGATAAAATACAATTACTTCATCACTCGTGGCATTTGGGAAAACATACCACTTGTTGTCATCCATGTTCGGACGTGCATTTGGGAATGCTGATTGCTGGTGTTTGTCGTATTGTGTTGAGAGTATGGCAAGAGGCGCACTTGCGACGGGGGTATCCCCAATATTTCTCCAAAAGTTTACAATGGCAAAACGCTTCCTTTTGTGTATAATTGCATCTGCCACATCTTTGAAGTTATATTGACGAGTATCCGATTCTGAAATGTTACTTGTGGATTGTCGTACCTCGTTCTTTTCGACTATGTCAAGAAAATCATGAATATTTTTGTAGGCACCGACGTCTGTATCGATATGTACCAACGATGCAATGTTGGCTGTGGGAGTGTTCATGTCTCCTCCTTCACGGGAAATTTCATAGGATTCTCCTCGGACCATCGGATTCCAAAAGCTCATTAGTTTCGATTGTGGGAAAAGATTTTGTATTATTCTCTCAAGTTCTGGCAAGTAGGAATGTTCGATATCCTCCACTTTGGACCAATCTGGATCTGTTGCTAATGGCGATTTGATTATTGCGAGCCCATTATCGTTTAGCATTTGCCTTTCGTCATCATAAAAGGACTGTAATATTCTCCCATCATAAAATTGATGCTCAACTGATGAATCATCATCATTATCAAAGTATTGAGTTTGGTTGTAATGAGCAAAAATAAATGCATTTGCAGCAGAATAATCAACCGTTGATGTGTATACTACTGGGTACATTGTGTCATCGTCTGGAATAGAATGTGCACGCAATGGAGAAGCAAACCCGTTGCTTTGCCAATCGGAAATGGATTGTAGAGTATGATGTGATGGCACTCCGACTCTCGTGTTTTTTCCAAGAAGGAAACCGTTACTTATGGTGTCATAAAGTGAGAAAAATGCCGTGGCATAGGAAACGACATACTTTTTGGTCGGCATCATGCATGCTAGGTCGAAAAGAAATGCGTGTTTTTGGGCTGGTCTGAGGAAGTCGCTGAGGAATGAACTGCTGAGGAAGTGCACTGCGGTTCGTTCCACCGTGGAGGGTTAGTTGAGAAGGGTTGAGAAGGGTTGAGAGTTGAGAGTTGAGAGAGGCCGCTGAGCGAGCGCTGAGACGGTTGAGAGAGGTTGAATTGAGAGTTGAGAGAAGAGAGGTTTGTGGGTGCACGCTGCACGCACGGCCGCAGGGCTCCGCGAGCAAATGACATTAAGCTTTTTTTGTCCAAACCCGAATACTTTTTTTATGTAAACACTACAGGAAAATCATATTGTAGGTAAATATCATGGTTTACCTACAAAATAGCGATAATGGAATTAATAAGAATTCTCCATGCATATTCCGCCATGCATTTTGTACCACATCAACTGGCTGATCTTGCATTGGAGATGCTCACAGCACACGTAGTTAAGGGGGAAGAGAACCAGTCATTTTCTGGTATCTTTTCTACGCATTCTACATAGCGCGAAACCAGTAGGTAGAAACTCTATATGAATTATCTAATATGATAACTAATCGCTCTAATTATACATATTACTTATAGTCAATCAGCTTAAGATAGGATGGTTTAGATACTAAAAGATACGCGTACCACCAAACCATGTTCTACGTGGTTGGCCTGGTTGACTCCATGTGTTGACCTGATCTGGGCGGAACGAACGACCGTGACCATGGCGGCCGCTGGCGGCGCTGCTCTTCTGGCACCCAATAGAATTGGAAGCGCCGCGCCGCAATGGCGTCCACATTTCCCGTCGCTTCAAGAACGCTCGGCGTTGATATTGAGTATCATACATGAGTATAGTTTAGTAAACGATTGATTAAACGAAACATAACAGAATTACAATGCATTATTTTATCAATATTAATCATTTCTACACTATTTACGCCATGCCTTCGTTGCTGTGCATCCAACCAATCATCGCCCCACTCATACGGCACTCTGGCCGATAGGATTAACGAATCTGGGGCAGACATCAGTCAATAAATAGCCACACGAGGAACCTCCTACAAGACGACAACGATGCATCACACGTGGGCGCGTTTGATAGCAGTCTGGGAACAGCCCAATGCTAGCATCCTCTCACCAGGAATATCATCTTACCTTGTGCATGCATCTTTTTATTATTGCGTACATTGTAACATTGACGTCTGTGTTAGAAGATATGGAGGAGGGGCAAAGGCAAAGCCCACGTAGGACAGGTTTGCAAATGCGGGAGAGGAGGGAAAGAGAAATGCGGTTGACATGGTGTTTGCATGCGCGTTTTTGAGCCAGGGGATGTTACTGGATGTCGTGGGGAGATACACGAATTCTCAGGAAAACCTTGAAACGATCAATCACATCTGTGTCAACGTTGGATTTATTACTATCTACAGGAGGGGCTTCTCATCGATCGTCCACAATTTCAGCCCAAATTTACAGGGTTTTAGATCGTAAATGTCTGCTAGCAAATCAACTTATATCCCTCCATCCCGACCATCTCAAAAAGTTGGGCAGCCAATTCTTAGAATTAAATAGAGGTTCCCTAGATGTGATAGCATAAATAGTGATCACATGAAATTGCTCCGTTTCCACAAAGCACACAAACAATGACAGATCAATAAAAAAGGAGATTGTATTCAATTGTATTCTCATATTCCGCCTCTCTCCTATTAGGTTCTTTGTGCCCAGAGTGACGATGCATGCACAAAATAGACAAACAATGATAGATCAATAATTACTTAATGATGCCTTCCGTACATTATGTAGAAAGCAACCAAAAAAGGAGCTTGTATTCAATAGTATTCTCCTATTAAGCCTCTCACATATTAGGCTCTGCGTACCCAGAGAGTGATGATGCAATACTATGCTATGCTATGCGATTCTTGCACACAGTCCTGTGCTACTTGCTTACATATAGCTTTGGATTAAATCTCCCTGCTTCTTCCTCTCTTTTTCTTCTTGTCCTCCTCCTCCTCCTCCCTTTTTTCTGAGGGCATGTGGCTCGCCCCACGGGCAATCAACATTTTGATGAGCACATCCAAGCTTCAAGGAAGGTTAGAGCTGTTACAGGATAATTTCGAAATAATTTCATCTTGTTGTTGTTGTTCTTCTTCTCTGGTCACTT
>JAZGVS010000462.1:0-14484 GCA_037356235.1 Bacterosira constricta
ATCCAGCTGAAACGACTTCTCTTGCACTTCATCTGGAAAACCCAAAGCCAAAAAGCTATGTCCCAAAAGGATTCATGCCTGAAAATTGGGCTACTTTCAAAGGCAACGAGAAACGTGCTCAAGCGGAGAAGAAACAACACTTTCAGTCCCGGCCTCTTGTGGACTTCCAGAAAGATTTGGAGCAGGGAAAAGTTCGGTGAGTAGATGCTTTAATCAAGCGTGTCACATGCATTATAACTGTGTCAGATTGCATGACTGTAGCTAATTGATACTGCTCCTTCAATCATTAAGACACTTGTTCCCCGTGATGTTCGCCAAGCAGCGTATACAAGCGGGAGAGTTGCGCCCATCGGATATTCCAGTGAGTATTTGATAGTAAAGTGTACCAAGTCTATCATTTTAAGTTGCCTTCTCATTCGTAGTCATTCGCCATCAGTATGAGCAGCGAGTACGAGGAAATTAGTGAGCATCTGTATAAAGCATCATCATTCCTAATTTTGGATTGCCTTCTCATTTAAGTATTCCATTTTCCATCATCTCAGCGATAACAAAGACGTTAACGTTGGATATGTTCCAACAGGCATGTCGGTCCATGAATGGCACGATTTCCAGAGAGCCGAGAAGCAGAATAAAAAAGCCAAAAACTTTGCTGCTCTTGGACCAACATCTTTCAAGTCACGTTCACTTCAAGGTGAGCCAATGATAGTATTCTTTTCAGCGATTATATGTGTGATGTACTTATGACTGATAAAAATCTGTCCGCTATTCCAAGGCTTTCAAGAAGACTTGGAAAAAGGGAAAGCACAGCATTTGTTTCCTGCCATGTTCGCGAAGGATCGAGTCAAAAGAGGCCAAATGAAGGAACAAGATGTTCCGGTGAGATATATATATATATATCAATCACAGGACTATCAAGCGTAATAGTGAGAATTACATTAGGACTCGTCAACGGTCAGTATCTACTCTACTTTCCAAAAACTGTTGGCGATGCTTGCAGCTTGTATCGCAGGAATGGACAGTAAAAAAAGCCAGCATTACCCGTTACTCTTTTTATCCATACTTTGCAATAATATTGCTACTTACATACTGTTGTTGGAGATTTTTCAACAATACTAATTGAGACTTTCAACCTAACGATGGCTATCTTTGCCTAGCTGGTATCCTCATCAGCGCCCCCCTCCTTCTCCAGGATCGTGTTGAGCCTTAAAGACCTCTTCTTACATGAGTAATGGTCATGCAGCTCCTTCCTACTGTTCATTAAATTACCTTTTATTGATTTCTTCAAGCCAAAATGCTTGAATAAGATCGTTCTCTCTCTCATGCAAAATCTGCAGTTTTTACTAGTGGCAGAACTCTTCATACATGAGCAAGAGGGGCGTGCCAGTGTAAAGAATGCCCAACTTGACATTGGTGCGGCACTAAGTTGCTACAACTTTCTTCTGTTCAATTTGGGTAGAGGGGGGCGTGGTGGGTTTCTCAATTTTCTAGATGCCTCTATTATATTTTTTGATTGGTAATTATCCATCAGATACACCAAACTAAGATATGTGAAAAGTTTGGTTTTGTCAAATTGACCACTCCCTTGCGTTTTAGGCAGTTCGCACATTATTCAGTCACTAGTCATATATAAGCACCTTCTACGTAGGAATTGGTACATAATTACTGCAGTTCAGCAGTTGTAATTATTAATAATAATAGAACAATTTGCATCAATTTGGTGCCATTGTTTACCTTCTATTCCAAATTTGATTATAGAGCCCTGCTTGTATTCTTGGTTGTAGGATCTGGCGCCAAGGACACTGCTTTATATGCAGATAAATAGCAATCTGGTGAGAGGAGAGGGGCTGTGGATCCGCTGGTGCAGGGGAAGAAGGGCATTGATGAAGGTGAGCAGCAGAAATCAAAAATGGGGCAAAACAAAGCACAGTGACTACCACCAAAAACGCTCGGTGCCCTGACCAGTACAGCGCCTAGCGAGTTAAGACATTGTTAATTGATATATAAATATACTTACCTGTGATTCTCAGACCCTGGGCTAGACTTTGGTAGGAGGGCTAGCGGCGTTTCGGAACTGCGGCCATGGTCGCTGCTGCATAAAATCATGTTGTGGTGGTGGTGGTGGTGGTATAAATATAACTCCTCCTAGGGAAATCAATTTCAGCTCGCGAAAATGAAACTGTGCACGGGTACCTCAGAGTACACAGTTTAAATTACAGCGCTTACAAGCTTGTTCACTTGTTCTCTAAGAGAAGTTAATCCCAAGGAGTCCATTATCCATTATGACCATGACCCATACCCATACACGTCTCTAGCTCTAGCTAGAGCTAGAGTGTCTGCTGAGGTCTGATGCCTTGCTGTACAGGTATGGATACAGATTATGACAGATTACGACCATGCCAATGCCATGACCACGAACGTCTCTAGGTACCAGGGCGTCTGCTGCCTTGCTGCACAGTATCTACCATACAATATTGTATGTCTCTATCTCTAGAACAAGACGACGTGAAAATATGTACCTACCATACATACTATGTAGGTAGGTACAGGTGATTTTTGAAAACAAGGACTGGGCGGGGTACACCTGAAATTATGCCTTGAAAATAGGGGTACACCTGGAGTTGAAAACAGTGTGACGTATGTTGGCTCGCCTTGCTTTCTCATTCCGGCAGACACAGCCTCTACGTTCCACGTGGAGGAAGTTTAGTACGTGGTCGGCAAAGGTTCCAAAAATGTTCCAAACCTTTCTCAACCAAAGGACGGACATGAACCATTCCAACTCCAACTCCGTCCACCATCAACTCCCGGATCCATCATTATTTTGTTTTGTTGCCGCCGACGATATCTAGACATTGGCACCTTTCACCATCATATTTATTGAACAACAGATCCACCAGGAACCAACCCCCCATCCAACAAAAATAATCAACAAAAACCATGTGCGGAATCTTCGCCATCTTCTCCTCCTCCCTCACCGCCCCCGACCTCCGCAAAGAACTCATCAAATGCTCCTCCGAACTCCGCCACCGCGGTCCCGATTGGTCCGGCTACATGGTCATTGACAAAGACCCCTCCGCCAACCGTCCCCTCAACCACGGCATTGCCCATGAGCGACTTGCCATTATGGATCCCGAATCAGGATCCCAACCATTGGTGTCGCGTGATGGTAATGTAATCGTCGCCGCGAACGGAGAGATTTACAACTACAAGGAATTATCCGCGGGACTTTCCACTCCCTACACGCCCATCACCGGGAGTGATTGCGAGGTCATGCTCCCCCTCTGGGCGGAACTTGGCTCGTCGCCCGAACTACCCAACAAGCTACGCGGTATGTTCTCCGTGATCATGTATGATAAATCGACGGATACGTACTTTATCTTTCGTGATCACATGGGTAAAACTCCGTTGTATATTGGATGGGCGAATGATGGGAGTGTGTTTGTGGCGAGTGAGATGAAGAGTCTTGTGGGGGAATGTACGAAATTTCAGAATTTTCCACCAGGGCATTGTTATACTAACAAGGGGCCGAATGCTGGGGAGTTTGTGAGGTGGTATAAGCCTAATTGGGCACCGGAGATGAAGCCTGGTTTGGAGCCTCCGAAGGAGAAGTTTCAGGCGGTGAGTACAGTTATCAATAAGGTCATTTTGTTGAGCTGCTATGAGATGGACGGACAGAGAATCTTATTTTGGAGACAGGATGGAAGATATTTTTCTACTGGATTGACTTCACTCTGGGCGGCGTCTTTTTTCATGTTGATATATTATATCAAAACGCAACTCTTGGAGAGAGATATGATTCTGTGAAAAAGAATGATGTTTCTCTTGGCTCATTCTGAATTCTTCATTATTCAATTATTCACAATACTAACATTTTTATCTCATTTCCTGTGTCCGACAAATCATTCCCATCAAATGTTCCACATCCATTTACTCAAACAATCAGGATGTCCTCCGTCACGCCTTCGAACAAGCCGTCATCCGCCGCATGATGTCCGACGTACCATGGGGCGTCCTCCTCTCCGGCGGACTCGACTCCTCCCTCGTCGCCTCCATCTGCGCCCGCAACGTCGCTCGCCGATCCTCCTCCTTCCCAAAACTCCATTCCTTCACCGTCGGTTTGGAAGGCAGTCCCGATATCAAGGCTGCCAAACGCGTTGCCGACTTTCTCGGTACTACTCATCATGCGTACACGTATACGCTTGAGGAAGGAGCGGATGCCATTCGTGAAGTGATTCGTCATACCGAAACTTACGATGTTACGACCATTCGGGCGTCTACTCCCATGTATCTCATGTCTCGTAAGATCAAGGCCATGGGAATTAAAATGGTGCTCTCTGGTGAAGGTGCTGATGAGGTGTTTGGAGGCTACCTCTACTTCCACAAGGCACCCAACGTACAAGAATTCTATGATGAGACTGTCGACAAGCTTGAACGGTTGCACATGTTCGATTGCTTACGATGCAACAAGGCCATGTCGGCTTGGGGAGTGGAACCCAGATGTCCATTCTTGGATGCGGACTTTTTGCAGGTGGCCATGAATATGGATCCGCAGGAGAAGATGATTGTGAAGGGACCGGGTGTGAGTAAGGAGGATACGAGGATTGAGAAGTATGTTATTCGTAAGGCGTTTGATACCCCGGATGATCCTTATTTGCCGGATGATATTTTGTGGAGGCAGAAGGAGCAATTTAGTGATGGTGAGGCAATTCTTTTGCTGTTGCTCATGTATTTGTCTTCTTTTTAAGCTTTTGACTTATCATCTCACAATTCATGCTCTGCTTTATCTCTATGCCAGGTGTCGGCTATGGATGGGTAGACAGCCTAAAAGATATTGCCGAACGAGAGGTCTCGGATCAACAGTTCGCCAACGCCACCAACCGTTACCCACACAACACACCCACAACCAAGGAGGGATACCGATACCGCATGATCTTCGAGGAGCTATTCCCTGGAGAAGCAGCTGAAAAGACTGTGCCTGGTGGTAAGAGTATCGCATGCTCAACCGAACGTGCCATGGGCTGGGATGCATCATTTGCGTCGAGAGCGGATCCGTCGGGAAGGTGTGCTGGTGTTCATGAGGCTGCGTATGATGATGGCTTTGTTGCGGATACTGTTTTGGATTCGGAGGAGCCTGCGTCGAAGAAGGCTAAATCTACTTAAATGTATTGGGGGTGATTGCCTTGAAAACTGATGCGGCGAATTGGTTGAGAACTTGAGAACGAGCCATCTAATTGAAGTTTTAGTATCTTGAAGAACAAATAGGAAGGATAGCTCATATCGTATCCATCTGTATAAAATTCTATAATCTTAAGGTCATGGTGCTACTCTCAAGTTTCTCGAGATATGGAACATTTGATCAATTCAGAAATGGAAAAAGAATTGACAATATGAAGTGTTGAATACATGTCAGTAAATACTTAATAAGCCATTACTAACTACTGTCTGTGTCTATTCAGCGATTTTTGCCTGCCACCCTTTCTACTCCATTCTGTTGGCAGAAAAGCAAACAGGCTATCTTCGGGGATACTAAGCAACTTCTCCTTGTTCATGTTACCGATATGGTCCATTTGAGAAAGCAGCAGGTCTGCAAATTCATCCTCCACTGGAAACATTTTACGCAATATCCAGAGAGATGATTTGGTCAGATGACCATCTCTACAGCAAGCGTGAAGAGTTGTCTTCAAGAGACCATATTTTTCCGAGTGGGTGTCAGGAGCTGTGTTTGTTGTCGACGGGAGAAGGCATGCGACTGCTTTGAACATGTGGGCGTATGTGTGCGCATCTGGCCGATGGGAACTGTTGTAATCTTGGTTCATCTTTGTGAAGGCGTCATATGCTATATCAAGTGCTTTATGCCGAGTGCTTTCATCTCCGTGAGCTCTTGATGATGCCCATGGTGCATAACAAGCTCTTATGATGTGGTTGAAAGAGCTTGTATCTGGATCAACATTGTATGATTGATAACCTCCTCCGCTATCCATTTTCATTAGCAAATCATGAATGCTTGATAACCTGGGAATCACTTTGTCCAGATCTTTCACTGATGCCAAATTTTGCGCCCAAGCATCAAATACAGCATTGAAGTGAATCAAGTCAAGTGGTGTGCGTCCCGAGATCTCAACCATTTCCTCCAGCACTTTCTGAGCATGTTCTGCATGGCCTAGAGATGCCCATGTTCTAATCACTGCACCATGGCAAGCTATTGTCGTTTCATTTGTACCCAACAGTTGCTCTTGCAGCCTCTTCAAGAGTTCTTCTGCATGTTCAGCTGCAAATTTTCCATCTGAAACTTTACCAGATGACACTGCAGCTGACGCGGCATTTGCCCATGCGTTTATTGCCATTAAAAAGCTATACCGATCTGGTTGAGGGAAGGTATCAGATTGTTCTTGAGCTTTACCTAGCATTGTACAGAGCAATTCATCTGCTTTGTGAGCCGAAGCCAAACATGAGTGCACATCACGCGTTTTTTTTGCTGCTTTTGCACATGCATTGAGGGCAGAGTTGTAGATGGCAATATCTGGATCCAATTCAAAATCACACTCTTCCAATAAATTTAGTAGATCTACTGCCAACTTGGCCGAAGTTGCAGTGCCACGGTGCTCCAGTGCTAACAGAAACACACAACTGAGTCCATAGTGTCATTCGTCAGACGATTAGATAGGTTCCAGTACACTCAATGACTTACCTTTGATAACAAGCTGAAAAGTCCTGAGATCAGGGGTGACATTAGCTTCTATGTGTGGCATTGGGCCAATGGGTTCTGGGTTTCCATGGTGCACTTTTTCATCCTCGTTCCTCTTTTGTGCTGAAACTGAAGATGTGGGACCCTTCTTTCGACTATTACCATGAACTACAGAATGCATTAATGCCATTCGGCCCGCCATTCCAATGGGTAATTGATTTGGACTCGGCCTTGGCTGATTTTTTTGTTTGCTAGTATGTGAACCAGTACGATGTACACGATTGTTTCCCTTACTCGGCTCACTAGTTCCAGAGTAAAGGTAATTGAGTCTGCTTCCCATGCCAACATTTGGTGATATTTGTTGTGATTGGTTGCGGCTTCTACTCCTAATAGAAGTTGAATCAGGTTCCCTTCCTTTAGAATAGCCTCCCCTTCCTTTGGAAGAACCCCCCCTTCCTTTTGAAGAACTTTGCTTGACAGCTTGACCCGCTTGCGTGTTAATTCTCGGTTTTCTAGCGGTGGTCAACTTGTTTGGAAGTCTTTCATCACTAGTGATTTCTTCGTTGCCTATACCTAGAAGTGAAGCTCCCCATCGGGCGATTCGTTCAAATACTGTTGGCATTTCTTCATTCATATTGGTTCCAATCTTTGTCGATACATGACCACTTTCCTTCTCTTGCTGAACCGTCGGCATTTCTTCATTTATCTTGGCTCCAATCTTTTTCGATACATGACTAATTTCCTTCTCTTGTTGAACCGTAGGCACCCCAACATTCACATTGGTTCCACTCTTTTTCGATACATGACTAATTTCCTTCTTTTGCTGAACCGTAGGCACTTCATCATTCATATTGGCTCCACTCTTTGTCGATAAATAACTAATTTCCTTGCCTTGCTGGTGTACTTTATTGTGTCCATTCGAAGCCAGAGAATGTATCATCGCAATAGCCCTTTCAAGTCCCCGCTCACTATCGGACTTCACCCACGCTGTTATTACAGCTGAGTTGTACAAATATGTCATCAGACACTGAGATAAGCGGCAGAAACAGGAAAGACACAAAGAAATCTTGCTAGGGTATCTTTCTGGAACTTACCATTGTAACTCCAAATATTTGGTCGGACAGCCAGCGTCACAACATTGCGCATCTCGTCCAAGGTTTGTTCTGCCAATATTGCTTCCTCCTCGCTAGAAGTAAACCTACTCTTCCTCTGCCGTAGATTTTCTCCCTCGCCCTGCTGCCAAACAGCACGATGCTGAACTCGCGGCGATGTAAATTGCGGTGGTTTCTGTTGCTGCTTATCTGATGCAAACATGGCAGACCGGTTCGCTCGAGCTTGGATCAGAGCATTGTAGCTGTAGATATCAGGAAAGAATTCCATAGCAACATCCTTCAAATGGTCAGCCTCATCATCTTCGTCATCGAGATTTTCAAACTCATATTGAACACGCTCCATCATCCTCTGCAATACCAGTCTCATTTCATACAGTGAAGGGTTGAGTTGCCTCGCCATGGATGCCAGTATAATGTTGTAACAAGTTCGGTCGGGGGGAGGCCGCTTTCTCTGCGAGCTATCCGTCGTAGTAGACTCGGAATCAAAGGTTCCATAAAGATCTTCTTCCATAGATTCTAATAACTTCATCATTGATTTCATGGCAGCAGCTTCCAACTGTAGTCGTTTTGGGAATGCCCCATCTCTAGAGGAGGCGCTGGGGTGGCGACTATGACTTCCATCAATGCATTTCCCCCAAATACCAATAACTTCGCTATAATTCCTAGCATCAGGGAGCACAGCATTACTTGCCATTAGCAACGAATAACTGCCCTGATCAACCTGGGAATTGTACGCGGTAATAAAAGCTGCATCCGAAGAATATTCATCTTCCATTAGAGAAAGGATGGAAGAAGCTTGTTGGGCAGAGGTTTCCATGAGTTTCATTGCACTCGTCGATTTGATAGAAAAGGAAGAGTGTGATTCGATAACATGTTTCCAAGCGGTGAAAACAAGGGTGAACATTTCTTTTGTTGGATGCGGTGCCTCGTTCCAGAATGCAGTGGGAGAGAATTTCTTTGTATCATCATAGTTGTTGTCACTACTTGCATTATTTTCATTTGCATCCAAATTCTGCAGCCATTCCCATAAGAAGACTCTGCGTGCCTCTAATTCTTTCAAGCACAGTTCCAATATCCGACNCTGACTCTGAACTCAAGGTCTGGCAGTGTCAATGGAGGACTTGCTTCTTCTTCGTTTGAGTTATATGACATGTAACGCGAGCTTGCTGCTCTTTGGCAACGATAGTCACATGTTACTAGAGCATCGGGTGACACCATATGCCACAGTGGCAATCCATGGAAGTTTCTTTGTCCATTATGATTATTATTTGATACCAGCAGCTGCGACGCCAATGATCTATTACTGACACCATAATCAACTATGCCTATGCACGCATATGAATGCAAATAATGCCTTTCCTCAGAATTGAGAATGCAAATTGCATGTCGGCTTCTTTTTAAGCCGGAAGCGACATTCTTATTGCGTGCGGTTAGGAGTGATTTACATGATGTGATACGTGCTGCCATGGCAGTGGACGCCATGGTGGTGAGGATAATGGATAATGGCTAATGCTAATGGCGGAAATGGCGGAAATGGCGATCGACTTTTGTTTGAAAAGGGACGGGTGACAGGCAGACGGACCATTGTGTTACTTCCCGCCATTTTACCTCCCTCCCGCTTACTTCACTGTTTTTTTATTATTTTTCTGCGTTGCTCGCTTTTGAATAGTACAACAACTAATAATTAATAACAACTAACAACCTGCTTCCACAACCGACCACAAGAGCAGATGAACAATGGCACAACAACAACAGCCCGATGACCATTCGCAGGAAGCTGCAGCCTCCAATCCATCAGCTTCCCATCCACAGTCACCACAGCAACCTTTCGTTCCGTGGGTGACACCCGGCAGCGCCCTCTTGGTTTGCTCCTTGCCCCTCGGGATTGGATCATACATTGGCTATCGACGTGCGCTTCACTCTTCCCCATCTCCATCATCATCAGCGGCTGGTTTTGGGAGCAAAGGAAATTCCATCATGGGACAAATAATAAATCCCGAATCCCCAATAGCAAATCCATCCCAAAATGCTGCTACTAATTCCATACCCAGAGTCGTGAGCAGTACACCACCAGCCGTACTTGCAGCACGTGCTCTCGTCCTCGGCTCCCTAGTCTCATTATCAGCAACCTCATTATTAGTATCTGGTATATTTTACGCATCCGACTGCAATTCCATGAGTGAACTTGTATCCACGTGGCGTTCATGGGGTCCAAGAATGTTACATGGGTTGGAAAGTTCACTTGAAAATGCATTTGGGGTACCGTTTGGTAAGGAGAGACGGTCGGCGAAATTGGAATATGAAGAGGCAACGAGGGGTATGACGGAGGATGAGGAGTTGGATTATATGAAGAGTGGGATTGAGGGTGAAATTGTATGGGATGAGAGTGATGAAGGCGATGTGGAAAACAAATAAACAAATAGTTATGGCAATAGATAGGGTCACAAACAAGATGAGTTCGAGGGCAGATACATTGAAATGATGCAATAATAAATTGCTTTACTCCCAATCAAAGATCAAAGCTGTCAACATTTGATGAGAATGAGCGCGAAATAAGGTATGGCAATATGAGTCATATTGTGTGGTCCAAAGTTTAATATTAATCCTGTATTGATGACAAAATGGAGGCAGCTACAACAGGGGACAAGATGAACCACAACAAAAAATCACAGAGCCTCTCATCTCAATAGCAAACTGCAACCAGAGTATTGGAGTAAAGTACTGCCTCTGATAACTTGATACTTAGAATCTAGATACTAGTTCCCTATCAATTCCAAGATCAGTGCATTGTTCATTTCAAGAAGCTATCCACTGTAGTTCTGCCATACCTTGCCAAGAGTTTTCATTTTACACACTCACCACAGGGTTCTCCACCCCACACTACTACGATACTGCACAAGCTTGATCATCCCTCTAAAAGGTGAGATCCGCTACAATTGCAGGGTGATCACTACTGCCAGTCCCAGCATCATGGGCATTGGACCAGGTCCAGTGAGATTGAGACGCAAAGATTTTATCCAAACCGGCAAATCCAGGATTCCCACGTCCTTGATAAACCTTGACCACTCCACCTGCCGACAGATTGTTTTCAAAGGACCCCTGGCTTGCACCATCGGATGCAAAAGGGTTGCAGTCTCCGGTAACAATGGTGGGTGAATTTCCCGCGCCAAGCTCTTGCCTCTTTTGGAGTAGCATTTTTGCTATGATTGAGTGGGTGTTTCGGTCTGCAGCTTGGTTGGTTGGATGGGGCAAGTGGGTGTTGAAAACCCAAAACTCGTTGTTGGTACCAATGATCCGAAACCTAAAGATTTGCAAAAAGGTAAAGCAAACATGTGTCAATGTGATGAATGAAGTCAAGAGAGCCCACAAAAGAGGTATGGTAGGCAGGATACTTACTTTCCCCAAGAAATGTTACGTGCAGCAAAATCGTCTCTCGGAATGCTCATGCTCCCACCACTAAGTGCCTGAAGACGACTTCCGTTGTACAAAATTGTATTTCCCCAACCAGATTCAGAGATGAGAGAGTATCCAGATGCAGATGCGATTCCATTTGGATCTTGGCATTCCTGCAGGCCAACAATATCAGCTCCAATACCACGAATGTGGTCTGAAAGAGGAAGAAATAAGGGTATAAGTGAGTACAATATCATATATATTCTCTCACTTTTATGTATAATTCATGCTCACCAGCAAAGTTGGAGAACCTTCCATCCGCGTACCCTGTGTATTGTGTGTTGTAACTCATTGCTTTTACCACTCTGCTACCTCCTCCGCCACTGCCTCCGCCACCGCCTCCTAACCAGGTGCCAGTGCAAACATTGCAATTCGATTGTTTCTCGTTGCACCACTGATCTGGGCAAGTGCTACCACCATCCCAGCTGCAAGTAGCACACTTTGGGCCTCCACCGCCGCCGCCTCCACCGCCGCCGCCATCGCAATCACATTCACCACAGACATCTGGATACTCAACACCGCAAACGAGATCGCACGCGTCTTCTTCAGACCTTCCCAGATTAGCCATGACCCATTTAATGCGGCCGCCAACAGGAGCCCCATCAGCATCCCTCCCTAGAACAGAATTGGTACACGAAGAGCAGCCACACATGGATCCACCTCCTCCGCCAACCCCACACTGACCAGGGTCGCATTCGCTGCCACAGACATCCTGATGTTCATCACTACAAACTTCAGTAGAATGACATCATGAGATATTTCGAAGCAAAGAATAAGAATACAAGTTATAAAACTACCATGTGATGGCATAATCGACACAGAAAAGAAAACAGTCTCACCAGTACCACAAGCCTCTGTCTCCGACTGCCCCATGTTTGCAATCACCCAATCTATACGATCACGAACTTTGTAACCATCAGCATCTTTGTCCAAAACAGAGGAGGTACACGATGAGCATCCACAGTCTCCAACACCCAGCGCAGGTCCAACTTGAAAGAGAACTGCAACAGCAGCACAGAGTATGTAAGATGAGATCTTCATTTTGTGTAGATTGGTCGGCGTTGTATTCTCAAGGTATGGTACAATATTCCAATAAAAATGGGAGACTTCAGGAGGTTATTGCAGAAGCCTCTTCTCCGTGAAAATGTTCAAACGATTGAGAGTGTGAGTGTCCAAGACTATGCCACGGCTCCTATCATGCGTTGATCTTGCTCTTCTGTATTCAGAAAAATCCTGTGAAAGTTGATCTTGATATCGTACCCTCCCAATATTTCTTTGATCTTGCACTTTATCAGACTTTCTCGCTCATAGTAGGATGACCTTGATATCCATTTAAGAGGAACAATCAAGGATCAAGACCAAAGTAGAATTGCCAATATTTCTTTGATCTTTCACTTTCTTGTGCGCGGGAACCAAGGACCAAGATCAACATGGAAGATGCATACAGTGCCTTACCATAGTTGGTACACCGTTTTTGTCGCCTTGACCAAGTCAAAATGTGCATATGAAGTGGTGACTTAGTCTTATTTGGTACAGCATTTTGAGATACTGCTTCAAATAATATGACACCAAGAAATCCTAAGCCAAGAAATGTTAATGGTTTCTGGCCCTCCACAATCGAACTATTTGTTGTTTGTCTCCAAGGTGTTGTTGTTGTTGCTAGAGCCATCGCTTTCAAATAAGGATTCAGCGCTCGTTGTATAATCAAAGTTGACATGATCTGTGAACCATGGCCGAGCATACATGAGATAAAGGATGCGTCGGGTTCCAGCAATACTATCGTCATCGTTGTCATTTCTCTGTTTCTTCTTCTTACTCTTCTTCTTCGAAACATCATTACCATTAGTATCAGTTGTAGAACCATCTTTTAGAGCTCCAAGCTTCCCGAAGAGGTTTGCAGTTCCCCGATGACACACGCGATAGTCGTATATCAAAGCATCACCCTGTTTCAATACCGGTGCGATGATAGCTTCCTCATCACTACTGTTATTGATGTCAGTAGCGTCATTGGAATCACTCTCGCTGTCAATCTCCTCATCTTCATCATCACCGCCACCACTGGCTGTTTCAGTGGCCAAACGCAATCGTTCATCCAGCCCCGAGGTCCATTTATGCGATCCTGGCAAAAACTCCGTAGGTCCCTTCTCCCCCGTTCCATCGTCGTCTTCCAATGGCAGAAAGACATTCAAAGCGTAAGGCGGCAAACTAGCTTGCAACATGGCCGACTGATCTCCTGGTAACTCCGGAAATAACGGCATGCCATCTTGATGCCATGGCTGGTCGCAAGAGCCAGGATAGCTGAAGATGAGTCCTGCATAAACGAGTTTGACATCAACATCTTCGTCACTGTCACCACCGTTATCGTCATCGTCGCCTGCTGCCCCGCCAAGCAAATTTTGAATGACAGGATAGACTTTGGGATTGTGTAATATCTCTCGTCCAATAACATCATTGTCCAGCACGACATCCATCCAACCCTTGCAGCTGGAGGCAGCTTCATGAAATCGAAATGTTTCCGTAGAATGATTAATATTCCGCGCTTTTGGAGCTTCATTCAGCCGTTTTTGGAGGGATTTGGCAGCTGGTAATACGACATTTCGGAGTGGGTGCAAATTGTTATTGTTACCATCATTGTTTTTTTTGTCTGTTGTGTCACCGATCACGTTGCGTATCACACATATTCCATGGTCACGAACTGCATCAGCAGTCTCTTTTGCTTGCTCGAGTTTGTCATTCAGATAAAAGAAGCCGCTCTCTTCGTCTTCTTCTTCGTTGTGAAAGACTCCGGGAAAATCGAATGCCTTTCTTAATAATGGACGTCGCTCTGATTGATGCCGTTGCTTATGTAATGTCTGACGAATGGTGTCTGCATTGGCATAGTCGTCAGTTTCTGCTGTTGTTTCTGCTGATGTAGTCTCTGGAGTCTTTTTTTCGTGTGTATTTTGGGTCGCCATGGGAGCAGTCAAAACTGTCGGGTTGTCAAACAGCGACACGGATGACGATGGAGATTTTCTTCTCTATCAAAGATGGAATCCATCAATGATGGTGCCGTTTCATTGACACTAGCCCTAGCCCCCCTCTAATTCCGCTGACAGCTATCTACATCATATACTGTGATGATGATTGACGGGAACGGGCGGGGAGTGTCAGTATGGTAAGGTTGATTGATATGTTATTTTTTACATTTCTAAAATATCTCACACCACTGTTCCTTTTCGACTTGATATAATTCCAGTG
>JAZGVS010000463.1:0-14492 GCA_037356235.1 Bacterosira constricta
GTAGAGCCATAATTTGTAATTGTATTTGTAATTTGGACAAAGAGGCTTTGTAAGTCTGCCTATGCCTAATCAACACAGGGCATAATAATAATAGCATTAGCATAGCATGGAGAGGATACATAATAGGAGAGGATTGAGTGATGGTGATTATGATGAGATAAACATGAGCGCCGATCAAAGTTGCCCAATATGCACCAATACTTACGGAGGCAAAATCATGTCTGCTTCGATTGTGCCGAGGCTGATAGGGCAGATAAAATATCCGAGCTAGCTCGGAATAGGAAGTCGATCAAATGTATGTTTTGCAATCAATCATTCCATAGCAGCAAGGAAACTCCTTGGAAAGTGAATAAGCCTTTCATTGAGTTGAGTGGTATTAATGTTGACATGAGCGGGGTTCGAGAGGCTCAGGCGGCGATGAAGAGTGTCCTAGCACCAGTGCCAAAAAGGACGACGACCCACAATTCTAGACGAGATGTGCCAGAGGCAGAGGTCGAAGACAGTACCGCATCATTTGTTTCCGCAGCAGCAGATGAAGGCGAAGTGCAAGAGGAAGTTCCATCAGTACCCGTAGTTGCAGGTCTACGTCGTTCTCAGCGCATGGTTGAAAAAGAAGAAGAGAAGGAGGATGTTGACATTGATGAAGATTCGAAGTTCTCTACTCATGATAGTAATGCAGAACAAACCGAAGAACAAGAGGATAATGGGCATGATGCAAATAGAGCTCGAAAACGTGCCAGAAATACCAGTGTGCCTTCCTCAACTATACCAACACCAGAAGAAGCCAATATTGGCGAGAATGTCCCCACCCAGCCTGAATTTACTAATCATGCATTCATGACCAAGCCTCTATTTCATCTTAACTCATTTGTCAACGCGAAGAAGAAGAAAAATGTAGGATTTGGTCCATTCATCGAGGCGGGTATTGCTACAATTGGATGGGATAAAATGCCTTCTTCTATTACTTCTTGCAATTTTAATGAGTTGAGTTACACACAGATCCGAGATATGTTAATGCAGGAAATGAAAGAGTGGAGTATTGCAGATGCAAAACAAACTGCAATGTGGTTTAAATATGTGACAGTAGGGTCATTTATTATTATGCGCCATGAGTACCCGAAATGCCAACAATGCCCACAACGACTAAAAGATGAGAGCGGAAAGTACCTTGGCCCAGTTTACGTGATTGGGGTCGTCAAAAGGGTCGTAGCTTCTGGCTCTGTAGAGGAATCAAAAATTATGAAGGACATCCTAAAGAAGTCGGTGTGTCCAAAGTGGGAACTCAACAAATTCTGCATGGTAGAATAGATGAGAATGGGAATAAAGAGCAATTTGAAACAGGGAACTAGAAAGTATCTCAATGTAATTTGTCAACCGACCATCGCTCGTATCTGTAATGAACCGGGTAAGGTATATTCCAGTGGTGCAACATCGGAGGGTATCCTTCAAGATCTTTGGGAAACAGCAAGCATTTCTATTTGTTCCACTGAGTTCTCATAGTTGAGGGTAGAAACTAGGGAGGCATAAGTATTGGAAGGCGAGCTAAAACTTTGTGGTAAAAGTAGGGACAGCACAAATAAGTAAACACAAGACCATTTTTCTATTTAACTGTTGACTATCAACGATGGATCCAAATCTACAGACACAACACACTATTCATCATTGCATCATGGATGGGTGATATGGGCCAAGATACAAAAAGCAACTTTCACAAGAGGTCAGATGATAATTCACGGCGATGAATTTCACTAGGAAAGATCTTTCAGGAAACTTGTCTGTGTTTGAGTTAAAGCACGGACAAGTTAAAGCAACTCAGGACACGTCATCATGAACTGACCAAAACTCCAGCTCAAGCCAAATATGAGGACCTACTTCCAGGGGATCAACGCTAGGTTGTCCTTCACGCAAGGCCATTATTGTTTATAATGGTTGTTGGAGCCTTTTTCACACAGTATGGCAAGGATATTGAGACCCAGGCTGCAATCGCCAGCAGCAACAGCAGAAAACGCTGGTAAAACGGCCACCAGATATTGAACAGATAGGTACAGGCTTTGACTAGTGGCGCCTGCGTGAAATGCCAGGTATGGCGTTTGCTGCGATTTGGCGACGTCTGACCGCCTTCTCCAGAATGTGGCTCATATGAGAGTGAGTCAAATCGAAGCAACAATAGCCTTAACACTGGTTTACTATGCTTAGATTAACCCTTACTAGTTAAACTAGTAAAAGATTTGTGTGCTCTTCAGAAAAGAAATGGGCATCCCCTCAACTTATCCATAAACATTATCTATCCATTCTTCACCCATTCAAAATCGCAAACGACGGCCACATGATCACTTGGCATGACCTCATTTGGCATGGCCACAAATTTCTTCACCATATCCTCTGTCAACATCGGTGCTTCACCCTTAGGTCGAAATCCAAATGGCTCACTATTGGATGGCTTTGAAGCAAACACATAATCTAATGTTTCTACGAAGTCCACAGCGTAGTTGGTAAACTGTGGAACCTCCAAGCAGCCCGATGCTAGAATAGGAAATGACGATGGTAGTTCAATTACGGGGGGGCAGATTGTGTTGCTAGTTTTGTGAGAGCTTCCACTTGAAATAGACGAATCATCAGACACTTCATCGCTGTGAGCATCTCTAAACTCTTCATCGACACAGCAAGGATCACTGATTTCGCCTGGAGAACTGTTGCTACCAATATAGCCGTGGTTGATCATATACTGGATAATATTGTTTTAGAAATATTGCAAATATCAACAGACTAAGGTAACACTCTAACATACCTCACTATCACCACACTCCCATCTGTATACATTGAGATTTTTCCAGCAATCATTCTCATTTGGAAGCACAGACCGGTTCGTCAACAAACGAACTGCGCCTGAAGAAATCCATGTTATGAATGAAGCGTCAGTGAAAATAGGCGAATTGAAATATAAACATCAACCTCACGCCTCCATGACCTGCACTCACCACTCAATGGTCCAGAGTTAAAATCCCCGCAAACGAGAACTGGATCGGGGTATCGGCCTTCTCGTCGTATTTCGTCCAATTTGTGGCAAACAGCATAGGCCTGGAGGATGCGAATATGATCTGAAGCGACAGAGAAGTGAAATAAGCGTCATGTTGAAGAGCTTTCCAAAAAATAAATCAAGAATATTTCATATTGTACCTGCCATGGGGTGAAAGAAAAGATGAGTATTAGCCACGACAATACTTTCTGGCCTCGGAGCACAGCCTTGTGGCGATTGCTTTGGTGACAAACGCACTATTTGCACTATTTGACCAACTGATTCTCTAAATACCTTGCGAACTTCATCATGAATCTCAAATAGATGTCGTATCTCATTCACACTCTCCCACCGGTCGAGTTCGAGGTCTTTGCTGTTTGATTTGGCGTCATAGTAATGGGAGGTTTGCCTTGATAGTCTACAACTTCTGTCTGGAGCCAGAAGCGATCTCAAAGGAAAGGTTCTCATGTCATCATTATTGGCCAGTTCAAATGTGGCAGTTGACCAAAACATGGAGCAGCCTTCTTGCTGAGAAGACACCTATGCATGCAAGATAAGAGTAGATTTTAGAGACAAACGAATTCAACGGCAAGAAAAGTTAGAAATTCAGGCCCACCTTATTACTGTAGAATCCCTGATATCCGTTGGCTTCGAGGACGGGCCGAAGCAGAGCATCATGGATGTTAGCATCTACCTCTTGTAAGCAAATGATATCCGCGTTGTAAGATAGGATCTCAGCTACGATCATTGGCATTCTTCTTTGTCTAACTAAATCTTGTACATCACAATGTCCATACATGCGATGGTTCTCGCTTTCTCTTCCGGCATAAAGATCGGCCAATATGTTATACTGGAGCAATTGAAAAATTTCCTCTTGAAGAGCTTTCCAAAAAACAAATTAACATCAAACAGATATCTGCATGACACTTACCGTGGCCACTCGTAGGTTGTTCCGCGTGATGATGCTCTTACCAGAATCCCCACCCGCATCACTTGTGAGACCTTCATACTGTCCACTACGGCACCATTTATCTCTCAACTCCATGATTGGCATCATTGGTAGCGCTTTGGCAGTATTGCTAAACAAGTAAGCTTCTTGACATCCATCTCCATTATGTCCTGGCCGAATCGGTGTCACTAAGATGGATACATTTTTGCCAATATCAGCTACCAATGGGGTGAACATGGTGGAATCATGGCATGCTACCTGGCCATCCACAAACCATGTAATGACCGCTCGAGTTGCGTGGATCACTTTTGTATCAATCACTAATGGCACACCAGTGAAGATGTCTCCAGTGAAAGTCTCAAATGTGCTAATTGCGAGAAGGGTGGGTGGGTTTGATATAATGCCAAGATTGACAGTTTCAACTGTTGCGAAGAGAGATGTTGGAGAAGATGATGTCGAGCTAGCATTGATATAATCCATGGATGCTGTAGTTTTATCATCATCAACAACCCTATCGTTCCACGGAAGTATCACCTTAGGAACAGTCAATGCGCAAGAAGCCCACTCACAATTGGGATATCTGCAAAAAATATCAGCACTACTCCATTTTGACAAATCGACTTCTCTATATCGTCTATAACCTGTAGAAGCTTCATATACAGCCAAATCCTCTACAAGCACTAGCTTCGAAGAGGTTGACTTGTGTATCATCTCCATGTTTTCCTCCTTACCGCGATTCACTCTCTTGCTTACGTTGGAGCTACTATATTCATCTTTATAAGGGAATGGGTTGAGAGACAGAAGTTTTCGGGTAGTAGATAGTTCCAACCGACGAAGGGTACGCGTTGCCAATTCAGTTGAGGAGCGATTCATGTGAAGATAAAAGAGATTATTGGAAGAAAAGTCGCAGTTTCTATCACAATTACCGTTGGCGAAGCTGCTAGCAGTAGACATAATAGATACTGTCTCTCTCGGTTCATTGGTCGACAAACCGTCTGTAGAAGGAGTATCAGGCCTGAGACTTTTCGGAATATTTCGTATGTTACTGGTATTGTTTCGATTTACATCAAAAGAACTCATGAGTGAACGTATCAGTTGTTCTCGTTGCTGCTGCAATGTTCGATTTTCTTCTCGTCCATCGTAGACTTTTGTTGTTGTTTGTTGCTGATCCAAAAAGGCAGAGCTGAACAGGTAGAGATCTAGAACGACTACTGACTCTTCATCTGATAGCGTCAAATGCTCTTTTTGCTGTAGCTCTTGATCAAGATCATTGTTTACTGTCGTCATTGATTCAGTATCACGCTCATTTTGCATCTGCCACGATAGAACAGAAGCGATAAGAGGAGCAGGATCTGTCCGTGCCAAGGGCTTGTGGGAATAACCAGAATACTTTTTCGGCACAAGGCGGGCAACTAAACGACCCTCACATGTTTCCGACACGGCAAAAGCTGTTGGGGAAGTTGATAGTTCAAGGTCTTTCGACTCGATTGCATTATTTTTGCTTGATTCTCCCACTTTCGACAAGTGGTGTTCATCCTTTTTCTCTTCCACTTCATCTACACAATCAAACGAAAGAGATGATATGGCACTTTTTGAGTTCAGAAATGTATGCACTTCTTTTCTCATTCCTAATGGTTGATCATCAAACTTTGTAGGACAAATGGGTCTTATTGTGGCCTTATTCCTCAATCGCTTTTGCGCTAAACTAATCATTCGGTACATGATACCCCAAGGGGTTGTTTTTTTCTTTTCTCTAAGTCTAAGATACAATCGTAGCCTTTACAGTAGTTATCTTTGCTTTCATATGGGATTATGTGTCCATTCATTTTTCTGAATGACTCGCTGGCTACAGGAACTTTGGTTGATATGACCCAATTCCTTTATGGGATGTGTTGCAAATTCTGACAAGAGTTCCAAGATGCGTGCGGTCGATGCGCTTAGACGGTTGGTAGGATGGTTGTAGTATGCACTTGGTTTTACTGATAATGATTACAATCTTGTTGATAGTTGCTTTCTTTGAGTGTGTACGTATTGCAATTGATTTATTGTGCTCATTCATGGGATTGCTCCACCTCCACCCTCCTGGAACTTCCACGAATGCTACGATAGTTCACAGAAGATTGCAGCGCCACAATGCACGCACGCAAGTTGATGTTGGTGATGGATTGATGGCGGTGTTCTCATTTAATTTATCGATATTGCGAGCGTATTCATCAAAGAGAAAAAAAGGTTCGATCGCAGGATTTAGTACGAGCTATTTTACACAAAAACATCCCTGACACCATCGCCATCACGAGTCACGAGTGAATCCTAGATATTGCTACGAACATAAAGCGGCATACTATTTTCTTTGCGAATCTATCACCATCACCATGGCGCATCAAACTCCATCTCGTTCACACTCAGGCTTGGCGTCACTCGTGCTGCTTTTTCATCTAGGCACGCTCTTCACGACAGTCTTTTCTTTCACACCTGCAATCGCTACACGGACCAAACTTCCATCGCTATCGGCAAAACTAAACAGCGAAGCTGATACCTCAACCGACAATCAAAGCCGCCGTGACGTGCTCCAAAAATCTTTGACCTTTGGATCCCTCCTAACTGCTACCCTTGCATTACCGGTGCCCATCCTCTCCTCCGCTTCTGCCAGGAATGGAAAATCTCGAACGCAAGGCTACGATATCCAACACACCGAGGCAGAGTGGTCAGAATCACTATCAGAGACGCAGAACTTCATCCTTCGAAATGGAGGAACAGAATCTCCATATTCTTCCATATTAGAGGGGGAAGAACGAGCTGGAAAGTATCTTTGTGCAGGATGCAGCACACCACTCTTTGATGCAAAAGAAAAATTCCACTCGGGCACTGGATGGCCAAGCTTTGCAACTGGAATTATGAGCTCATCCAACCCATCTGTGTCCAATGTGGAAATGGAAGCTGTTTCTAAAATCCAACTTCAATTGGCTGGTGCGGAAGTGAGGTGCCAATCTTGCGGTGGTCATTTGGGAGACGTATTCGCTGATGGTTTTTTGTTTCCCGGGACGCCTGCCTTTATTTCAGGAAGGAGGAATTGTATTGATGGCGCTGCATTGGTTTTTGTTCCTACAGACCAAAAGGCGGATGGTGATTTGGAGATTGTCCGAGGGGATCTGCCTCCTAAGAATGGGGGAAGGGGTCCTGTGTTTCCAGGCTGAGAAGTACATGGTGAGCTGAAGATAATTCGATTGATACAATGCATCGGATAATTGAAACACCAATATTTGGCAATTGTTGCACTGAACCATATTATCGTGTGCTAAACCATCCCATTCTCGAGTCGTATTACTTTGTTCAGCCAAAGAAGAGGGAGACAAAATGGGAACATTAAGAATATTAAACAAAGCCCATAGTTAATAGCGTACAGTATAATATTATTACCCTCTCGCATTTCTATCTCTCATCTCCACCTCCTCCCCCCTTTTGCATTTATTCAACTGTCCATGAAATCCAGAAATTTCTGTAATTTGGTCTGATCACTTTGATTTGCAATATCAAATTGCTTCTCAAACTTGCCTGATTCATCACATGTTTTGAGAATTTGAAATTTCTTACATTTGAAACGCTGCTGATTATAGGATCGGTCGCAATAACCACAGTATGTAACGTGATGTCCAAACTGTTGATTGCAACCCAGGCATAGATCAGAATTGACATGTCTTCCTGCAGGGCAACCACAAATAATCCCAAAATCTTTTGCGGTTGGAATTTTTAGCTTCTTCCCCCCAAAGGTCTTCTTGAGAAACTCAATATTATTGTTAGGTTCCAACAGCCAAGTTTCAATTTTTCCCAAGCACACATGGATCGTCTCAATGTGACCTTTCAACTTTGCAAGAAATGGCTCAAGAATATCATCATGCAGCATGATGGCACTCTCGAAGAACGCTTTGTAGTCAACGAACCTACTAAATGATCCATCCTGATACTTGACCACAAAGACATCATCAAGACCAGCTGGGAGATCAAAGAGGGGTTTCATAACGAACACTTTTTCAGAGTGCTCATATTCAGTAATGAACTGAGTATGGGACATTGCTGGGTTTTGACGAACTTTCACTACATCAAAACTATACCTTTTGAATGTTTCAGATTCTTCTCCCAACCCAAGATTCTCCTCATCTACAGACTTCATACAGCGGCCAAAGATTTCAGAGTTAATCTGCAAGAGTGCTCGGATCTCACGGATGTTTTGCTCAATATCGTAATTGACATTCGTCTTATTGCCAGAGGTGGCAAAGCGCTTCCCCGACTTCTCTCGGACGTGATTGACGTATTCCAAAGGCTCGTCAGGTTCCTTAGGAAGTGGTGTTGACTTCCTTCTTGGCTTTTTCTTTGGTGGCATGGTTTAGATATTGTATTGTAGTAAAAAGTGTTTGCTTCCAATCCCCGCGTGGTTACTTTGGCGTTTATTGAGGTTTATTGGCTTGTCGTGCAGGTTGATTTTGGAATTATGATTCAAATCTTAACGGGCCGCGTGCCCTCTAGATACTACATCTATTATTTTGAACAATACTCACTGAATATGCACGCACCACGCAACACCTCTAGATACCTGCGCATTGCGCATACTCAGACCTCGGTCAGTATCCCACGTAGGAACTAGTTTACCCAAGCTACATACAAAGGTATCCACTTGGTACCAGAACACTCCCGGCCGCAAACCATATTATGTATTCTCTTGGTCACAGTCACAACGCAAGATAGTTGAAGATTGTATTGAAGATAGGTATGGAAAAAGTCGTATGGTACTAAAACACCTATGTAGATTTGAGTATGCCAGATGTTAGATTCTTTTCTGTGTTCTGTGGGAGTCGACAGATGCTTGGCTCCGGATTCCGGATGCTCCCAGATGTTTGTGCTTTGGGTTTGGGCTGGTAGGTTTAGGTCTTGGATTGGTTGATTGGGCAGATGATGGCTAAAATTTGGCATTCTTGTGACTCGCACAGCAAAAGAAGTGAAAAGTTGACACGCAAATCAAAGATCCACCATAATACCAAGGCAAGATCAATCAGCAGAATCGGAATATCCGTTGGAAGTTGAAAGAAAAGTTGGGAACACCATCCACTAGGATAACCCCTTTGAAGCTTGACTGCTTGCCATCATTCAGAGCATTATTTATCGGTTGGATCCCAGGTTGGATCGGGATCGCAAATCTTCTGTCTTTTTGTCATAATATCGTTATTGTTCCCATCGCATTGCACATCAATCATTAACAAGGAGTCAAAACTGCAATACAGCCAAGCGCATAACACCTTCCATCAAGATCCAAGATCCAACATTGCATCAATAATAATAGCAAATAAGATGATACGCCGTGTAACCAGTCGACCCCGTCTCGTAAGCGATGCCGACAAGGCATTCGAAAATGCCACCGTCGAACACGATATTTCGAATTCTGATGATAGTGATAACGGCTATGGTTATGGGCTGAACTTTGATGATTGCGAGACTGACGATCATGCTCAGCCATGCGCCATTGTCACGGAGACGAGCGGTTCCTCTAGCGATAACGACGGTAGCAACCTCGCTAACAACGATACCATGTTCCTATCGTTCGCCAATAACAAGCACTCGTCAAGCAGCACTGGTGATCTGTCTGACTATCTCTCGTGTTATGATGTACCGTCCTCGTCGTTGTCGTTATTCGAATTGCAAGAATCATTTCAGGAGAAGGCTTACCTGACTCCTGATTGCAAGAAGATGTACGGCGATAATTATGATAGGAAACAGCATTTTGTCATTCCATCAGAAGAAGATGATTTAAAGCTTCCCCCCATGTCGACATCTACCAAACGAAAGCGTCTCTCACAGAACTACCTAACTCCAATATCATCCTACTCTTCCTTCACTACTGGTCAACATCTCTATCATCCATTATCATCCCCAGAATCATCCTCTCTATATGCAATGAATCATCTCCAGCCCAAACAGCAAGAGCCATTATTCAGCTCCATCCTGCAGACACTCCCTCAAGAAAACTTGGTAGCCATTGCATCCTACCTACCACTCCAAGATGTGCACACATTATCCACTTCATGTAAAGCCATTCGGACTGTGTTAATGACAAGTCAAGGTGCCACTACGGATATTTGGATGAAGAAAATGAGGGAGATTTTTCCTAGTATCTTTTGTCGTAGTAGTGACAGCATGAAGAAGAATACGAGTATCAAGAATGGTATCAAGAATGATGTTATTCATGATGAGAAGAGTACGGTGGCGAATGGTCTGGATGCCCAACTGGCACAAATGAGAACATTGTCCAATGTCAATGCAGTAAGATTAAGTGTCAATGCAAGATTCACTCATGCACCCACTGTTCAAGAGATGGAACAAGTTCAATGCATCAAGACCAATGTCTCTTCGCATGAAGTGACATTTGTAGACGATTATCAGCTTGTCATTCCTGGCATTCTAGATGATGACACCAATGGCGGCTGCACTTCTACTACTGGCGTCAATCTGCCATTGCTAACAGGTCTACTCCCATGTCGATATCCACAAGCTATTGATCCACAAAAATTGGTGACAACCAATGTTTGTGGATCAATAGCTTGTGGATNTTAAGTGTCAATGCAAGATTCACTCATGCACCCACTGTTCGAGAGATGGAACAAGTTCAATGCACCAAGACCAATGTCTCTTCACAGGAAGTGACATTTGTAGATGATTATCAGCTTGTCATTCCTGGCATTCTAGATGATGACACCAATGGCGGCCGCAATTCTACCACTGGCGTCAATCTGCCATTGTTAACAGGTCTACTCCCATGTCGATATCCACAAGCTATTGATCCGCAAACATTGGTTGTCACCAATTTTGGTTTTAATGGCCGTGGTCGACTTCGCAATGTTGGGCATCAGGCAGTGTTTCGTTCGTATTCCTTGGAGATTGATGCTGAGAATACCATTGTTTCTCAAGAAGACCAGAATCACAAGGTTCGGGGGAATGGTACAGCAGCACGAGCACAAGTCGTACCAGTACTACAACTACTAGATAATGTCGGAAGAGGCGATCGATGCATTCGATCCGACATGCCTTTTCCTCCGAATTGTCGCAAGGTTGTATCATCCTGCACCAGCTGCAGTGACTACTGTCCTTGCAATTCCAGCAGTTCCAGGAGGAATGAAAATAGTTCTGCTGTGAGCTTTGGAGGACTGTCGCTGTGGATGAAGGGTCGTTCTTCTCATCGTAGGAGGGAGAGGAAGAGTAGACAGAATAATAGAAGCAGTCGTGGCAATAGGACGAACAATGGAAATGTTGCTGCCCATTCTCCTGCCAACAACTCATCTCATGCAATGGTGGCATATAGGAGAAGTAGTTCTCTGTCCAGCACATCGTCAGGACATGAACATTCTGCTGGTTACAACAATAGCATGATGTCCTCTCCATCTACTCCAGTAGACGATTCCGCACCATCCATGCCAAACCAGCACTCGCCATTCTATCGCTTCCTCTCCAGCCTCTCCCATCGCTGTACTAGCCCGACATCCTCTGTAAATGAAGATGATATCATGCGATCTTCCTACCTTGATGTAAACCGAGGCAGCAGTAATATAAGTGATGGATCCGATAATGATGGACTAAATAACTATGGCATGATCTCCGTGAAGCATGGGTTAATGTCAAAGTGCAAACAAAGTCTTGGAAGGCTGCGTCAGTATGGTGGTGTGCCATCAACAAGGTTGTCGAGCTTGCGCCCGTTTGTTGTTCCCACTGTCATTTCGGATACTAGAGAAGAAGGAGGTAGTTTGGTCGTCGATGTCACTCCTAGGTTTGTGGCATACTTTGAAGTGACCATTGTGAAGAAGCAGGGCCATGAGGATTCACTGGAGTCTCAGCAAAGTGAGCAACATGAACATCGCAATCATCGTAATCACAACATGCCCATCCATCATCAAAACAATAACGGTCAGCATGCACATTATCTACCACCACTAAATGCCCGTCGCAACCGACGGAGAATGCCCCACCGTGCTGCTTTCATGCCCGTCCATCTTCCACTTCCAGTAGATGCCCCAGCGATGGCATTGGGCGGGTTGGATTGGCCACGGCAATTATTCCATCACGACGATAACCAACAACAGCGACACGAATGCGTAGCCATTGGTCTGTCCACCAAACAATTCTCGCCCACCAATAAAATGCCAGGGTGGGATATGGAATCGTACGGGTACCATGGCGATGATGGCGGTATCTTCCACGGTCAGGGTGACATGTTAAGTCGCTACGGACCCGCGTTTGGTCCCGGTGATACCGTGGGGTGTGGTTTGGAATATTCGACACGTAGGATGTTCTTTGTCAAGAATGGTGTATTTTTAGGATATGCGTTTGGGAATGATGGTAATGGTGGTGGGTTGAGGAAGGAGGTTGTGGAGAGTGGATTGTACCCTACTGTGGGTGTGGATACGGAGTGTCCAGTCTCTGTTAATTTTGGTGAGCGTCCATTCAAGTTTAATTTGAAGGAGTTTGCTGCTGCTGGGAGTAGTGTGGGTGGTGCAGAAGGAGATAGAGAGTCATCGGAAGGTTTGGAATAAAGAGTGCTGCGAGGAAAAAATGTAAGAAAGAATGCATGAATAGTGCCATCCAGTGTGTTGCCTAGAATTGTTGTAATGTTTAGAATTGTTTATTCATGGTGAATGTTTGTATGGAAACAATATACCCATCGAGCAAATCTTATTTAATTACTTATCTGGACAGTGACCTCCCATAAGATATAATTAATGAAAGGACAATCACATTCTCGGCGATAGAGAGTGCCGTTGCTTCTCTCTACATCATATAGTATGGATACACGGACCTCGAAGTCTTCTCATCTACTAAACTAAACAGCTGCATACCGTGCTCAGCTCTATCTATGCACCTCTTCCTAGCATTTTCATTGGTGTATTCTAGCCTGAAATGTCACCAATGAAACTTTTTCATGATTGGTTAGTGATGAAATTATGATCACTTCACTGAACAGAAAAGATAGTAAGAGAGCAAGAGAGCCATCTTCTGAGATGCTTGGCCGGTAAGTACAGCTTCGAGTTTTCTGCATCGATCGATAGCATAATTAGTTACCCCAGCAATAGATCTGCTGATTTCTCCAGAGGTCTGTCTCAGAGCTTTCGTCCACCACGCCGAAACTGCCACTGCCTTTTTTAAATTAAAAACTCTGTTTGGACACCAGCCGCCTCGCTCTCTCCTCCTTTCTCTCTATCGACACCCCGATGCACTGTCTATCTATGGCACTTAATCTTCAGCCGCTTACCCATCACTCTTTCAACCATGGTCAACAATGGACCCGATTCAAATGAAAATCTGGAAGCTCAGCGTTGCGGAAGTAGCAGCATCAATTTCAAGCAACATTTTGATCAAATAGCGCAATCTCTTCAATTCAATTTTGAAGCATCTCAACAAGAGCTACGTGACTCAAATGCTGCAGAAGTGACAGCTTTACAGGAGCAATTAGATGCATACAAGAAAGCGTTAGAAGGCCAAAAGTCACACTACGCTCAACTGCAGATTACGATCGCTTCCCAAAATGAGAAATTGGCACATTCGTTTTACATTCAGAGATATTTTAGACACGTCTTCTCCTCATGGAGACAACTCACGTCCCTTAGCAAACATAGGCACTCCGCTGTTCATAAACTGGCGAGTCTTCGAAACCAACGCCGAATATCATCGGCATTAATACGTTGGTCAAAAGTTACCAAATTTATTGCGAACTCAAAGAAGAAACAAATTGAAGAAGAAAAGGTAAAAGTGATACTCAAAGAAGTAATTTCTCAGTATGAGCATGACCTGCATCATGTTCAAAAGAAATTGCATGCTGCTGAGCTGGAGGTAAAACATAGTATTATTGAACGGAAAAGACTGGAAGAAAAGACAAAGACTTTATTGCTGAAGGACAAGTCAGCAATCGGTTTGAGCAGAAAAAAATCAGCCAATTTACTTCACTTCAGTCCTTGTGGTAGACTTGGATCTTCACTCTTAGTAGATAAAATAATGTGTCACATTAGGTTTCTTTACTGTGCGAGTGCTTCGCAAACTCATCAACCTCGAAAGCTTTGAGTTCTGACTGATATTTTGTAACTCGTGTTTGTATTTTGCCAAAGAGGCTTTGTGACTTTGCCCAGGCATACTTGTACTGTATCATTATTATTTACCAAAGGGTTAACAACAATTTTTCAGGAAAGTGATGGGGGCTTTATTGCAGCTCATCTGATCTTGCGAGGGCCACTAAAGGGTGATCATTTTTCACTCGATGCCATGCTTGGGCAGGTGTATTTCTACTACTATTCTAGCCCTCCACTTTATTCTGTTCAGTCATGACCCGCAGACACTGCTTTGTACTGCACCAATCATTGTATCATGATTTTTCAATTAACGTACCGAATAAATAGATGTATGATATTAGCTTATTCCGATTATTACGAACTGGTATGCAGCAAAGTATGTAGCCTTCTCTCTTCGAATAGGCACCACACAAATCTCCCATGAAATATG